>PVJH01010294.1:0-74441 GCA_004026705.1 Nesogale talazaci | reverse complement strand
GAGAGAGAGAGAGAGAGAGAGAGAGAGAGAGAGAAGAGAGGGAGGGAGCGAGAGGGAGAGCAAAAGAAGGAAAAGATCCAAGAAAAAAAAAACCCCAACCACACCACAGCGGCTGCAGGACTGGGCACAGCATGAGATCCAAAGGCAGGGCGAGGAAACTGGCCACAAGTAGGTGCAATCTCCCTTTTCTATTGGCTTTCCCCCTCCTCTGCCATCTTGCAGATCTCTCTCCAGCGCTCCGGGAGGGAGCCCGGGGCTGCCTCGCGCGCCTGGGCCCGGGGAAGGGCGAGCCCCGCGCAGCCCCAGCAACCTGCCGGCCCCGGCCCCCGCGCCCGGACGCCCGCGCTTTCGCTCCTGCTTGGGGCGCCGGAGCCGCCGCGGCAGCCCTCCGCGGAGCGCGCTGGCCAGCTGTGGCCGCCCCGGGGTGGGGGTGGGGGTGGGGGTGGGGGCAGCAGAGTAGCGGGTGGGAGGGAGGAGAGCGCGCGAGAGCGCGCGGGAAGGGGTGGGGGAGAGAGGAGAGCCTGGAGAGTCTCCCCCTCCTCTCCCCTCCCCCCCCCCCCGGCGGGGGAGAGGCGCCTCTGGCCAACCAGCTAGCCCCGGGTGGAGGAGGGGGGAGCGGGGGAGGGGGGCGGCCCGGGGAAGGGAGCGTCTGGGAGCCTGGGTTGATTTCGGGGGTTGGGGTGGGTGGCGGGCTCCGAGGGAGCTTTGGCGGCGGCGGCGGCGGCGGGCGGCTTGGCGGAGTTGGGGAAAAGTTGCGCCGCGGCCGCTGGAAGTTGCGCGGCGGCGGGCTGGCTGCGCCGAGCGGCGGCTGCGGTAGTGGGCGCTGTGCGCTCGGCCGTGCGCTCCGCGAGGGCCCGGCGGCGCGGCGGGAGGACCGGGGCGGAGTATGGGGAGTCGGGGAGGAGGCTGTCGTGTGTGTGTGTGTGTGTGTGTGTGTGTGTGTGGCCGTAGTGTGTGTGTGTTCCTGTGTCGTGTGTGTGTGTGAGTCCGACATCGCGGGCAGGTGGGGAACGAGGAGGCCCTGCGAGCGCGTGGAGGGAGAGCTGGGACTAACGGGCGCTGCGCCAGCGGGCACCACCGCCGAGGAGCTGGGAGCCGAGAAGCCCGGAGCCCCGAGCTGGCCGGGCGCCGAGCGACGCCTGCGGCAGGCGGCCTGCGGGGACGTTGGGCCCGGGGAGGGCGCCGCGGAACCTCCCGCTGGCGCTCGGGGCGCTGCCCCAGGCCTGGGTCACTCACCCTCCCCGGCGCCCCCTGCCTGTCCAGTGCGGAGCGGCTCCCGGGGCGCGCGACGTCCTCCCACAGCGGGCTGAGCGCTGGGCTACGGAGGGCTGGGGGTGGCGGTCATCTCAGTCCCATTCCTCCCGCCAGAGTGTTGGGACCCTTGAGCCGACCAAGTCCGAGGGGTGCAAACCTGTGCGCGGACTGCAGGCGCAGGACTGGGTTAAGGAAAGTGCTTCGCCTTGCAGCGTCCGGGGACTCTGAGCCAGTTCTGAGCGCCCATGCCAGAGGTGCCTGCACGACGGGCTGCGGCTGCCTGGGGAGGGGACAGGCCGCGGTTCGCTGCACTTGAACTCCTAGCAACACAAAGGTTTCTTATGGTTGTATTTTGAGGGTCACAGAAAGAAGAGATAAGGCTGGGATGCTTCCCGCCGGGTAATCTAGTCTCCCCTTCCCGTTCACAGTCGAACTGCGTCCGTGGCCTCCCTGCCATGCAGCCCCCCGGTCCCCGAGCAGAAGGCGGCGGTGCCCGGGCTGGCTGGGTTTCGCGGCCCATGCGCGTCCCCGCTCTCGAGCAGTGTGATCCCGTCCACGCCAGCGCGTTCCCAGTACTTCGTTCAGATCTGACCCAAGCACTGGCACCCCCCTCCACCACCTTCCCTCCAGGAGGTTTCCTTTCTCTGGGGTCTCAAGGATCAACCTAAGCACTGGGCTCTTTGGATCGACAGGCCAGCTGGTTTTTTTCTTTTCGTTCTTGTCGATTTCACTTCTCTGTGGCACTGTCAAACGCGCCAGTGGAACTCCTGCTTCATTCCCTAGCTTGTTCTTAAATGAGGTCGATGTCTCTATTTTCATCCGAGGAAAATAACGCACATATGCTTGGAGGCCCGGGGGCTTCAATTCCGACTAATGGCCAAAGGAGTGTGTGTGGCGGTGGCGGGGGGCGGGGTGGGGTGAGGGGTGGGGGGAGAGTAGGTTTCAACACTCCTTAATGGTGGGAAACGTAAAGCCGAAGCAGGCGCGTCTCTTGGCCCGGGATCCGCCGAAGTGAAAGCAGAACACAAACGCCTTCGAATTGTCTCGAGCAGCTTTTTCAGCTCTTTACACAGTCAAGATGGACACGGCCGACACGATCCTCTGTGGGCATGTGCGCTCCACCCCATGTCTGGGGCTTCACTTCTGAACTGATGATATTTGTCATTCATCTGGCGGGAGACGCATTTATTTTGTTTCTTGAGGGTGCCGCTGCTACTTTCTGCTAACTGGACTGGGGCACTTAAAAGTTTTCTCACTTAGCTTCAGGTTCCCGTTCGCGCTGCTGGAGCTGTAGCCGTCTCGCCTACCCTTTCTCAGACGGAAGCGCTGCTGTATACAATTCTTGGGTCGCCACCTGGGTAATAAAGGAAATCATCCCCAAACTACGGAATTTTGGTATTTTCAAGCGCCATTTCCCTTCCCGGAGTAGCACAGGAGTTTCCTAGCGCGCGGGGCAAAGCTGGTCTGTGACCCCTTACACCGCTCTCTGATAGCGACCCCTTCGTCGCTCCTTCTGCCCCTGCTGCATTATATTCTGGGGTATGAAGAAGTAGTGTGGTCTGCACGTTTTCAAAAACAAACCTGACTTTTTCCATGGCCAATGTCAATGGAAACAGATCACGCAGAAAGAGCATTTCGATCGCTTGTTTTTCATTTGGTCATTTTGTGAATTCTTTCATAGCTGCCAACAGACTCAGTCCAGGCCGTGGGGACTGGCACCTGAGCCTGTGGAGCTGGCAGAAAGACCCCACAGGGACTCCCAGAAGTTAACAGCCAGAAGGAATGCAGACTGCAACTTGTAGGGGCTCACTTGTTACATAATCGCTGAAATTGATCCATTCTTTTGTGAACCCCTTGGGAGGATATCAAAAGTACAAAACAAAAACCAAGGAGATTGACATTAGTATTGTCCCAAACACTTGGATTTTATTTTCATCTTCTTGCAAAGAAATTTGAAAAGTCAGCCGACTTCTGTCCGACCAAGCTGGAGCTAGCTTCTCCAGCAGTTTCCTTGCTTGGGCAGCCAGGTGAGCACCTGGGCCATTCCCAGTTGCAGGATTGTAATTCTCTTGTTGGATGAGACAGGAGCGACCTTTGGGTAGGGCCAACAGGTCTACAGCCCCGCAGCCCAAATGTCAAAGGAACCCGCTACCCGGCTTTTCCAAGCGACACCCGCAGGGTTTCAATCACAGCAATGAATGGGCTACTCCTTAGCTACTGGTCCCCAGAAGTCTCGTAAAGACGCAGAAAGCGGTGCGATTAGCAAGACCGTGGCGAGGGGGGCACTTGTTACTTCTACACTTGATCTCGGTTTTAAAACAGCCTCCGGAGTCCGAAGGCTAGATGCGGGCCCTCTCTTCCGTCGTTTTGTAAAACCCCACACCTTAGCAGTCCAATGCCTGTAACAATAAAGGAAGCACAGGGCTAGGCTCCAGCAGGTACTACTAGGGCGCCCATCTCCTTGGCGTTTCCTTTAATCCTTACATTAAAAAAAAAAGTCAAAATAACAACAGTGACAACAACAAACCACCGGATTAAAACACCCTTGCTGTTGTTTTTCTTTCATGCGCTTACTTGTTTATTTTAGACTGCTTTTGAGGGAGGAAAAACGTCTCCCGAGGAGGCTGAGCCCCCTTCTAGGAAGGTGGTTTATTTACCATTCCTTGACCATTACCCCGGCTTAGAACTTCTTTATTGCATTTGGCACTTGGAGCGCAGCCTTCCCCAAGCGTTTCGATGTGTTTCGCCAAAAAAGCAAAAAAAAAAAAAAAAAGGAAACTGTTCAGTGGAAGGTTAATAACTCCTTTAATGCCCCTCCCCCTCTTTCCCCAACTACTGGGGAAAGTGGCCTGTTCATTAGCTGCAGAGTCAGGAAGGCTTGGAAGCAAAACTTAATTTTTCAGGTTTTCATTTTTAGGGACCGGTGACGGGTTTAAGTGTGAGTGCACGTGTTTAAGTGTGAGTAAGTGTGCCTTTGGCTGGATGGCCCAGTTCTCCCGGCCTTCGGAGCAAGGCCTCCCACCCCCACCCGGACCCCTCCAGCGGGGCCTCCTCCCCAGACTGACATTTCTTGTGCAGGATGCTAATTGAACAGCAATTAACACGCCATTCCACAAAATTTGGGGTGTCTTCTTTTTCTTTTTAAGCCGAAGGCAATAAACTTCTATGTAGTTTCTTTTTAAATGGCTGGCCATTTGGGAGTTTGTTTTACTTTATATTTGGAAGTTGGGGCCAGGTTACAGGAGGATTTGCAGACCTAGCCTGGGGCAGGAAGGCCACAGCGGGGGACACTTGACTCCATGCTTCAGAGACTCCAAGGGCAGAGGAGGGTTAGCATGCGTGGACTGGTTGCCCCTGCCACGCCCAACTCGTCCCCTCTCTCTCATCCCACGTCCCTGACTTGGCCTCCGCAGGAAGCGGGGCGTGCCGTGAGGACGCAACTTCTCTTCTCTGGTCCTGGCTCTTTCTTACCTTGTTCCCCAGGAACCCTGCTCCTGACAGTCCCATTTCCAAGGGAGGGGTGTATTTCCTACCTCCTGTCTCAAAGCAGCCTAGTGCCAAGAGAGCGACCCCTGCGTGGGCGTGGGGAGGAGTGGCGCCAGGGAGCCCCGGGGTTGGAGGGAGCGATTCCGCACCCCAGACTCCTTCCACTCTGTGGCCAGTCTCCAGGTCACTTTGTTTAGGGACACGAAGCTTTGGCCCCAACTCTGCTTCTCCCTCCAAACTCAGAGGTGCTGTGTGCCTAGCGCCCTGCTTCCGTTGGAGCCGGGTTTGCGTTGCCCAGGAACACAACACGTGCACGCACACACACGCGCTAGCTCAGTGGTTCCAGTCTGGGAATGCAGCTGTGTAGGGAGCAGGCACTGGGGTTTCGCTCACTCTCCGGGGTCGGCTAGGCCTCTTCTCAGGGTTAAAGGGGCAGGGGAGGGGTGCGGCGGGAGGAGACAGTCATACCAGACTGGTTCCAGGCCCAGTTTTCTAGAGTGGCGAGTTAACCCTTCCTAATTTGGAAGCCCTTCCATCAGGCACTTTCTAAAAGGTCCCCCGGGACCCGTTTTTCTTTACTTCTGGAATCGTGAGTGCCTTTCCTCTGTGTCCACTCCATTTGCTGGGATCCTCTTTCTAAAATTAGATTCCCGCCTTCCCCTCTCTTCTGGTGCTGGGAATGTACCAAGGAAACTGGCTAGGTGGTAAGAGCAAGTGTGGGGATGAGAGTATATGGAGACTAATGGGACAGAAAACTGTCCAGACAGGGAGAAAGGAAGAAAGACATGGTGTAGTTTGCACGCAGACTGGTATTTCTCCCCCACCCCACCCCCAATGGGGGAAAAAATGTAATCCTTGCTAATTACCTTTGCTTACATGCCATACAAGAAACCTTAGAGATGCTTCTACACAGGGAAGAAACTGTTTACAACATTCTTTCAAAAGTGTGACATATTGCTCTAGTTCAGCACTAAAAAGCTAAACACACTTACCCTTCTTTGAAGTGCCCTGGCTGGGGCAGCTTATTTGAGTGAGGTTCAGATACTGCAGTGGGTCTAACTAATGGTTAGCTCAAGTGGGAGGAGAGCAGGGCCCGAATTCCTTGTCCAATGGATCCCTCTGGAGACCAGGTCCTGGCTCCTGGCCAGTTCTGTACAATGTCAACATTGAATATTTGAATTCCCAGACTCTATTTAACAAGTTTCTAAATAAATAAACTCATTGTGTGTCTGTGTTTAAAATTATTTCGCCTCTTTCATAAAAGCGACAGCATCTTATTACAAGGGCCTTGCAAGTTGATTTTAAGAGAAAATAAACAAACAAACAGATTAAGGCATTTTAATAGTCAGACCTCCACAATGTGTATGATTACAAAGATCTTTCTTTCATGGATGTCTGAGTTGGAGATATTTAGGGGATCTTGGGTTCTGTGTGATGTGGTAATGAATTCTAATAAAGAAACAAGAGAATTCTGAAAGGCAGTGAAATATTAATCATTTCTAAGGAGAGGTCTGACTGTGTAATGGTGGTGTTTTTAGGGAGGGTTTTGATCATTTTGCTTATAGGGTCTTCACATGGGACAGAGAACTTCACTGATGTGTCTTAAATAATCCAAACCAAACTTTCAGTGGAGTCGATTCCATTCATGGTGACCAATAGGGTCAAACTGCTCCTATTCTTGGCAACCAATAGTGTAGAACTACTCCTGTGAGGTTCGGAGACTCTGTAGGGTGGACAGCCTCATTATCTACAGCAGTGTAGTAAATAGGAATCTCTATATAGGCTCATGATGTAGATACTGTTAGGTCCGGAACTCTGTCCAGATAGTGCTTTGTTTCTGGGCATTCTTCCTGTATCTTTTCTGTCTTTTTAGGCTCGGATATACATAAATGTTATCTTTATGCTTTAGTTTTGGAAAAGAACCACAAGAGTCCTACCTCTTCATCAATGTCTCAGCACATCAGTGAACATCCTGCATTTTTACTTGGATAGGAGCGTGCTGGCTCTAAGAAGTGTACAATTTACAGAACAAAAGACATGTTACTAATCCTTTTGAAAATGTGGGCCCCCATCTTGAGTCGTTAGGAAAGTAGAATTTATTTTAATTTATATACAAAATGCCACATATTGAAGTGAATGGAATTTGAAAGGGCACATGGCAAAGCCCATAATATTTAGCTGGCAGCGGGGAGAGCTCAAAGCCAACGGGAAAAATACCATCAACTCATGAAAACCCTAAAATAGATTACAATGACCTCAGTCATTTTCATTTTCAAAAATAATAGCCATGATTAAAATGGGGGGAGTGTTTTCCTTGGAACCAAACTCTTCTGCATTATTATAAAAGCTGTTTTGTGGTTAAAGAACTGTTTCATTAAAAAAAATAAGTAACTGAAGTTTTAATCAAATTCCTGACTCTTCAAAAGCTTCTTTTTTGGAATCACTTCTTATTTTGATTTTGGCTATTATTTTTATTCATTAGCAAACATGCTTTCGTTTTGTGTTTTTGGCCAAATCCTTGGTTACTCACTTTTACAATGATTCTAGAGGAGGAATTTTTTTTTTTTTGGAAAGAGATTCTATTGGTTCTTAGTAAACATCTGACTAGGTGTCACTATTAAATAGGAAGAAGCAAAGTTTCCTTCCCATTATTCAAGTATCTGCCTAGAGGGATTACTTTTGTATGCCAAGCTTGTCCAAATTATGATACTGATGAAAGTCCTTGTACAAAGCAGATGGTGGGCTTTAGGGCTGGGCAGACTCACATCAACACTCTCCCTGAGGTTCTGAGAGCAAGGCCTGAGGCACAAACAAGCCATTTCCTTGCTCACAAGACCATTACAGATGTGCAGCTCAGGGTTTGAATCTGTGTGGGGTACCCACTGGAAACCACTTGGCCTCTTCTGGCTAGAGGATGTCTCAGTGTCTCCCAGTACCTTGCCTTGGAAAGGGAGGTGTCATGAGATGACCATCTCTGGGCTGAGGTGAGGGGTAAATACGGCAAATACCTAAGGTCCCCACCCACCACCAGCCAATGCACCGTGGTCCCTTCCCTCTCCTTAATTAGAGAGGCATTTCCTGAGGAGGTATTCTAAAAATTCTCCACCACCATCTTTGACGGGCTTTGTGCTCATCTACTCTCATTTTTGATGTCGTCTGTCTGCAGGTAAGCATATTTCCTATCTTCTCCATAAATGATGTCCTTAGGTCAAAGGGAAGGAATCGCTAAGATGTGAGCATTTTAGGAAGAGTCCCGTTGGAGCAGTGAGTTGAGCTTCATGCCTGGCTGCAAGGCTGGCCCTTTCAGCTGTCCACGGAGTAAACAGAGGCTGCCTGCTCCCAGGACGATGTGCAGTTCAGAAACTCTAGAGAGCGGTTCTGCTCTGTCCGACAGGGCTGCCATGCCTGATACAGCGGTGGGTTTGAAATGTTTTCAATACTAAACCCAAATAGACCATGAATGAATGAATTCTGAAAATGAACAATCCCCCTTCATCCTTTTTTTTTTCTTTTCTTCATTACTGAATAAATAAAAGGACTCCTGCTGGCATAGTAGTTATGCGTTGAGCTGTGAACCTCAATGCCAGCGATTTGAAACCACCAGCCTCTCTAAGGGAGCAAGACGAGGCTTTTCACTCTTGCAAGAGTTACCGCCTTTGAGACTCACCGGGGCCAGATAGGTTGCTGTGAATCAGAAGTGGCTCAAGAAGGGGCAGCGAGTCCCATGTAAATCAAGTGACTGGGATTTCAACTAAAACTTTGAAATGAAAAATTAACTCTGATGTGCCGATTCTCTCGCTCATTGCCACCATCCTCTTGTCCCCAGAGGATGAAAATTGAACTTCTGGTGGACCGAGTTTATAAGTCCCTTGATGACCTAGACTGAGATGTTTCTCTCTAAATGATGGGGTTGGGCAAGCGTTGAGCTTACAATCTTAAATGTCTACAGGTTTGGGGTACAACAAACAAGTGAAACAGTGGGTGTCAGGGCTGAGCCCCAGTGGCATAAGTGTTTGAGTGCAGAACTGCAGCCCTCAGGCACGGCAGTTCAAATCCAGCGGCGGCTGGGTAGCGCCCACGACCACCAGAGGCAGTGATGTCCACACACACACACACACACACACACACACAATTTTTAAAAAAGAAAGAAACAGTGGGTGTCTTTGTTTATGCTTCTTTAAAATCGGACATCTCTGTGTTCTTGAGCAAAAGGGAACGCGGGGGCAGCAACTCCTTAGTTCTCTTCTGCCCTATGGGTAAGGGATACTCGGGGTGGCCAGGTCCTCCAAATTTTAAAAAGAAGACTCACATCCCATACTTTAAAAACCAATCAAAAACTAATGTTGCAGACCCTCCAAACACCTCTGACTGTTCATGGCTCTTGAGTGTGCCGGGTCTGAATTAGACAATTTCCAGGGGCCTTTCAAAGTTTCAACATTTTATGATCTCCACACAGCTTCCTGAATATTACCTTGTGTTCTTAAGATCTATATCTTCTTCCCTCACTCCAAAGTTAATGTCTCTCTCTTTCTGTGTGTGTGTTTTGATAGGTGGAAGTACTTATTGCTGAATCTGATATCTGGCCAATTATCTGGGGACAATGTCCTCTACGGCCCTGTTGTGACTTTCTTTCCCTCCATCCTTGTGTGCTGTTTCATCATTAATTGGCTTAGAAAAATAAACGGAGACAGCCCTATCCCCCCTCTGGTAGTCCTCCCCCCCGCTTTCTTTCGTATTTCTCACTCAGTCCACTTCTTTGACTTGTGGGCTGAGGCTTAGGCAGTAGTAAATCTTTTGGAGACGGTTGTATGTAGCTTTCCCCAGGGGGAGAAGTCACTTGGCTACTGTGGGTGTGACAGAGCCAGAGTGTGCCTGAGTCTCTGAGCCTCCTAGAAGGTCCAGATGTTCTGTCCTACACAACTGTAAAACCCAACTGAGTCTTACGCTCAGAAGCATGCTGGAGAAATTAGTTTTCAAGGGATGCATATGTTATTTGACAAGAATGACAGTTAGCAGGAGAGTTGTAGAGTTTCATGAAACTTCAGGAAATAAGCATGCGTTACTATTTATTATCATGAGTTGTATATCTGTAGTATATCTAGCAGAGCTCATTGGTACAAATAAGCAGGAGTTCTGAGGGCAGAAGGGGCAACACAAGGTCATGAAATACCAATACAATGGACTCTTTGAACAAAGATTGGACTAACTAATTGGTAATATCTAAATCATTACCACTGACTGGTCAAAGAATACTTGTAACTCTCTTAAACTTTGCTGAAAAGAATCAGACAATGAAATAATTGCAAAGGAGGGGCTTGCCGAACGAGGAGCAGGATTTATGAGCATTCTCAGTAGACGATCAGATTCCCAGCTTTGATTTTTACACTTGCCACTAAAGCTTCTTGAGGGACCAGAAAATGGAGACCCTGGACCCAGGTTCTGAGGAAAGCTCCTCTGAGTCTGGGTCCTGCTTTCACAGCGTCTTAGACACTTAGCCTGTCTGTGACTGCTCACCAACTTATAGATTGAGGAGCTTATGAAGTAGGGGCCTCAGCATTTTTGGTATAAAAGGGAAACCAAAGAGAATGGGATTAGCTTATGAACTTTATGTGGCCTTCTTGTACTTCATGTAAGGATTCAATAAATGAAAGCATTAAGACTTCTTTCAAGTAGGGGCTCAAGCAGGGGAATAATGGGGTGGAACAAACAATCGGGTTTGGTTCTGTTGTACCTGTTGCTATGGGTCGGGGTCCACTTGATGGCATGCCACAGCAACAATAGTAACGAACTCTCAGGACGTGTCCATTCTTTTTCTTTTTTCTTCTTCTTCTCTCCCCCACCCCCATCACTGTCCTGGTGGGAGTAGGAAACCCAGCTTTGCTCCTGGAGAGCTGCTGCTGGATTTGAACCGCCAACCCTGTGGGCCACAGTCCAGCACACAACCACTGCACCACCAGGGCTCAGCTGGCTCGTCCATTCTTATAGAAGTATTTGGTTTTCTTTGACTCCCAATCCAAGAGGAGTCTGCTCAGTGAACTGGTTTGTAGAGCATGCCTTTCCCACCCTTTGTTAGGCTGCCCTCGCCTTCTCACCTGCCAACCTCGGGCCACAATGGTGCTGTCAGCCGTGAACCTGCCCAGACTGCACTTTGGCCCTTTGAATCTTACCCCTTCTTCACGATTTACATGCTTCCCTCTGCATGAGGTTTCTTCTGCTCCCTCCTGGGAACATAATTTCTCTATGGCCTCTCATTTCAACAATTTTCACCTGCCATTCTTTTGGCCCCCGATGGCAACATTTCTCCTTTTCATTGGACTTGTCTCATTTCTCTAGTGTAACTCCTGGAGGGTTCCTTTCTGTTTTGTGCCTTGCCCGGTACATGCTCTGCACATGGTGGATATCAATAGGAGTAGGTGATGGTGGTTAGCGATGGGCTTTGGTGGATTATGTGAACCCTTTCAAATCCTTTGCCTGTAAAACCTGCACCGTCAGGTGATGTCAGCACTGGAACGCTGGGACATTTGACACTTTAATTGCATACTAAATCCACAATTGGCCTATTTTGACAGTGATAAACCACCTGGAAAGTACATTTGGAAAGTAGAGTATTATTCCTCATTTTCACCAGGCATGCTCCTCCTCACTTTGCCAGTGTCGGCATAACCCATGGCTCCTCACTTAAACCACAAATGGTTATTGATCTCCCCTCGATCCTAAGCTTTACGGAAACTCTCTACTGCACTTGGTTCTGGAGTGTGTCAGTGGAGTCAAGGGCAAAACAGTTTGCCGACTCATGTAATTCCCAGGAGTTGGGTGGTGGTGGAGGTGGTGGGTGGGTGAGGAGTCAGCTTCATGCAAGTCCATGGAAGTTTTTAAGTTTTAAAAACACATTAGATCTATTTTAAGCAATATGAACATACAGCCTAGCAAGGGGAGAAATTGCTTTCCCTCTTAAAATGATCTTTTTGGAATTATACATATAGAGGTATCCACTTTGTTGTCTATCTTTACACATTCACTCATGGTTTACGTTTCCTCCGGGCAGTAAAAGCAGGCAGATAGTGATGTTGCACTGAAATTTGTTTTACTGATTAAATTCACCCGCTCCTCCTACCTCGGTTCCTTGAAGGGAAGCAAATATGACCTTCTCTTTCTCTCCCCTTCCTCCATTAAAAAATCATTTTATTGGGGGCCCCCTCATCCATTTGGTGAATCTGTGTGGAGAAATGGAAGCATTTGTGCCTTATACAACTGTCCCCAAGCCGTGCCCAGGAAGCGTTTTTTGTACCCCAAGACCTGCAGGTGTGTGACTTCTTTTGCTCTTGTGACTGCTTGAGAGGCTTGGGGAGCCCATGTGAAAGAGGGCAGAGACTGAGAGCCCCGGCCTTGTGCTTTGGTGCAGACTGGAAGCTTTATCTCTGCCAGTAGCTAGGACATTAAGCAGCAATAAAAGGACTATCATAAAATGATAATAAAAAAGAATGGAGAGATGGAACCACTTGACTTCTGTTAGGGTCATGGTTCATGATTTCTTTGGGTCTCAGGCCCCTGTGAGAATGTGATGAAAGAGAGGGTGGTTCTTTCTGGAGAATGCATAGACACCCAAACATTTGCATGCAGTTTCAGCCACTTGGAGAGTTTTTAAATTCCAGCCACAGACATCATAGGGGTTGACCCAGGTGAGCAGGCTTGACCCTCCCTAGGGTTTATGATACAATGTCTTAAAGTTTGTCTACTATTTCCAAAGCTTACTTTTCCCCCCCTAATTACGACAGGCAGGCACACGTGCTCTAATAATTCAAAAGTAACGAGGAGAATGTTTCACATAGAAAATGAAGTCTTTGTAGCCCAGCCGCTTGCTTTTGTACCATGGGCCTCCAGATGCCCACATGATTCATTCGGTCGTGTCAAGTCCCGCCTGTTTCCTCAAGCATCTTAGTTTATACTTACTTGCACATTTCGAATTTTAACCTGTTTGCTTTTTTTATGGTAAAAAACAAAAACAAATAGTTTTTGGTTTGAACTCTCCCCACCCCCCCCCACCCCCCCAATCCCACTTGCCAGTATGTGTTAATCTAACCCATTGTTTTTAAAGGCAGCACATCTTACAGGGTTTTTTTTTTCCCTTTTGAGCCAGGCCCCTAAGGATGGTATTTGGTCAGTTTCCAGTTTTCAGACCAAAACAGACAGTGATGTTCTCCCAAGCAGGACTCTGGGAAAATGAAAGTGAGCTGGCATTTAAAGAAAGCTCACAGTTAAGGGTGAAGTGTGCAGGCTTCTGAGACTACCAGGCACAGCAGGGTTCTGGAAAGTTCATAGAGGGTTGCCCTTCCATGTCAGGATGGATCAGGTTTCCAGGCATCGGGACCTCTGAGGGGACCAAAGGTCAAGAGCTGAGCCAAGGTGCACCCTTGGAAGAGGCACTCTGCGATCTCAAACTTGCTGGATTGTTTGGGACCCACATTGAGATTTCTTTCCCCTCTCTTCTGGCTGCCCTGGTCAGGATCTAGCTGAGACTCAGCCACATAGGACCAACTGGATAGGATGAGTCTTCAATGTATCCAGTCTCATATTTTATTTTTAATCCAGACTTCCTTGTTTATGTGACATGTTATCATCACACTGCTCCATCCGGGGTGTACATACACCATAAGCCAACTGATGAGAAGGTGTTTGAAGCCGACCAGCACTTTCGATATTCCTTAAAAAACATTGCCCACAATAAACTCTAGCCTATGAGCTGGAAAGCCCATTTTTATAGGAGTTTGCCTTTTTTTCAGGATAACCCGACTCTGGAAGAGTTTTATAATGGAAACTATCTCTTGCTTTCAATGATAGCATTAGAAAGATGACAGTGTAAAGATGACACACTAAAGCCCACCACAAGCAAAATTCACATTTTTATTTAGGCATTATAAACCAGGATAGAGAGGTTTCTGAGAAGTGGTTTTCCCTGGCAAATGCCATTGTTCGTTAAATATAAAAATTCAGGAAAAAAAATTAGCTCAGTTCACTCTTTTACAAGAAGGTCATGAAAATGGAATTGCTAGGCTTCAGTCCTAGTGGGAAACACTACTTATTAGACCTCGTTGGATTATATTAGGTTAACAACATACTAGACATTTTAAATTGAATTTGAAAAGGTATTATCCAAGGAGTCAATTAAAATTTCATCAAATAACTTTTTGAGCATGCATTAATTTATCTTGCAATTTTTGGATTATTTGACATACAGCACTTGTTTCAAATTCATATATAGCATTTGTTCATTTAGCTTTTGTTGCAAACGTGTATAGCATTTTTTCCAAAGTCATTTATTGTAGCTGCAAAGAGGTCTCTCCGTGGGGCATCACTCTTATCAACATTCTTCAACATGTATTCTAAATGAGATCAATTAAATCAAGTCACTAAGTAGTTATTGAGTGCTTACGATAGGTAAGGCATGATGAACAAAATCCTAGAAACACTCACTTTCCCAGCAGTACGGATCATCCAAATTGGACAGACATACACACAGCCCTGGTAATGGTTCATCAGCTGAGACAAAGATAGCCTTGTACCTGCCATTGGTATCTAGGGATGACCAAGTGGTTTCATGACCTTGGAATATTGAATCCCCTTCTAAATGAGTGTTTGGGTTAGGATTGTAAAGCTACCACCTCCACCCCCTACAAGCTGGAGTGACATTCCATACATGTCAAGTCTCCCATCGGAAAATAAGCCATGCTTCATTTCTCTTAATATTGGTCAGATGTGGAGGTCATCACCTGCCACATAAAAATACTTGCATGTTAATATTGATAGGGTTCTCAAAAAATTTTAAGATATAAACAGGTCCTTTATAAATAGTTGCTGCTGACGATTGCAGTCCACCATCTATTCAAGTACTATTTCTTGAGTACCTGGTCCCAGGTGAAGGAAAGGCAGCATCGAGCAATAGGGACAAAGCCCCGGGCCCAGGACTTTAGGAGAAGACAAATGGATAGAGAAGAAGGTACACCTCTAATGGTGAAAGAAGCAGGGTGAGAGTTCCCAAGAACTCCAAGTGAAACTCAGATTATACTAATGAGTCAGATGCAGGGTACATGTCAGGTCCATGGACCTGATGGCCCCCGTCCTGCGATCAGGGCCTCACCCTTCCCATCCTCACTTGTCGTGCATCTTAACCTTTGTGCAGTTGGGGAGGCCTGACGGTTCCAGGAAGGTCTTTCTGGAGGATCGCAAAGAAGAGTCTCCAGCTCTTTCCCACTTGTATCGTGCGTTTACATCAAAGTGCCTTTTGAATGGCTTCAAAAGGAGCCTCTTGCCTGTGGGCTCAGTATTATCCAGTCTACGTCCTGAAGACTAAGAGCGTTGGTGGTGCCAACCTGTTAACAGACAAGGTGGGTGGCTCAAGTTCACCCTGGGGATCTTTGAAACAAAGCTCCGGAGAGCTCCTTCTGCTAAGATTACAACCTAGAAAACCTTTGCGGGCAGCTCCGCTCTGTCTCACAGGGTCACAGTGAGTCAGAATTCACTTGACCCAACAACAGTCTGAAGATGGACATGCCTATGGAGAAGCAGCTTGTCTTTCAGGCTGGCATGTGCTTGTGCTGTTTGTAAAACAGAAGACCAAATAGCCCTGCGAGCTCTTCCAATGATCTCTGCCAACCATCTTGCTGTGCTGTGTGCTGGTGCCCAAGCCAATGTTCCAGCCACTAGGCTTGGCTCAGAACCGAAGTCATTGCATCCAGCCTCATTACTGCCGGGTCTGGTTTGAAATCCTGAGCACAACTCCTCATTTTTCTAAATGTGGATGACGCGAGTGATTTCAGCAGTCTGCTGGCCGTGTTGCACTGTAGCCATAGATGCTGCTCGGCCCTGGAAGGAGCCCTGTGTCTTAGTTTCTCTGGTCTAAAAATGTTGGGCCCAGATGTTAGGGAGATGGAGCAAGAAGAGGATGGGAAATGTCAAGGTGACAAGCATTGATTAGGCCACTGGAGTTTTCAGAGGGTCTCATGATCTGGCTCTCAGATCTCCCTCTCTGTCCTCAAGTGAAGGTCTGATTCTCGACACAAGAACATCCTCTGATCTCTAGCTCCCATTCCAAGAGGATCTTCGGTGCTGGCCCGGACTTGGACACTGTTCCAGGGTCTGTGCAGCAGGACCATTTCCCTCTTCATCCCTCCCAATGGGATCTGTGCAACCCTATCATCATATCACATATGGATACTTGATCAGTAGTAGAGCTAGGCCTTTCTTTTTTTTAATTAAAAGATGATTTTATTGGGGGCTCTGACAGCTCTTATAACAATCCATACATTAATTGTATCAAGCATATTTGTACATATGTTGCCATCATTATTTTCTAGACATTTCATTTCTATTGAGCCCTTAGATTCAGCTCTTCTCCTCCCCCCACCCTCCGCGACCCTTTGATAAATTATTATTTTCATATGTCACACTGACTGTGGTCTCCCTTCCCCCATAGTTTCTGCTGTTTGTACTCCTGGAAGGGGTGTATGTGGTTTTGTCAATCATTGTGATCGATTCCCCCTTCCTCCTCTCTGCTCCCCACTTCCCCCCCCCCCTATTCTTCTGGTATTGCTACTCCCATTCCAGTCTCTGGATTCCCTGTGTCATGAGCTCTTCTCTTTTTTCTGTACCCGTGCACATGTTCTGGTCTAGCCCTCATGAAAGGCAGTACTAGGGTTGTGATAGTAGGAGTTGAGGGAGCCTTAAAGAACCAGAGGAACAGTGTGTGTTTCCTCGCAGCTTTACAGCATCCTGGTTGGCTCATCCCTTCCCTGTGATCCCTCTGTAGGGGGATGTCCCATTGTCTACAGATGGGCTTTGAGTCTCGACTCTGACTCTCTCATTCTCAACAGTAGTTTTTGTTTGTTTGTTTTGGGGTCTTCCGATGCATGTTCCCTGAGCTCCGTTTGGGGAAGTAGGTAAGAGACATGCACTGAGGAGGCTGGGGCAGGAGAGCTCATCTCTGTCATCTGGACCATTTTTGACTCTGTAGCTGTTTCTGAGGAGACAATAGTGCTTTTTAGAATCAAACAACAGAAACTGAGTTGGCAACTACTTTGTGAGGGAGCATTTTCATAGAGTTGATTGCTTTTGCCTTTTGGTTTTCCCGAAACGCAGACACAAGTGTTTCTGCCAACATGTTCCATGCGAAGGGAACTCTGGGAACTCCGGAGAAGGTAGACCTGGGCGCCTGAATGACATGGAACCAACTGGAATGGCGCTAACCAGAAATGCTGAAAAGCCAAAGAGTAGGTCTCCAGGCTGGGATTGAGCTGTTGTAGGAAGTCTGGATGTTGAATGCCAGTAACGTTAAGCCTGGCTGGTTTTCATCAATACTATCAGTCACTTACTTCCATACACATGAGCCTTTATTAAATAAATGTGCTCGCTGCTATGGGCAGGTCCAGGGATGGACGAGGTGCCCTGAGTGCATATTGCTCCCTGGGCCCAGGAATTCCAGGACTTCAGCTGAGTTCAGTGAGTAGAACATGGCAAGGACTGTGCCTAAGGCTCCCACAGACGTCTGTGTGCACTTGAGGGGGAGGAAGCAGGCTTCCCTGGGAGAGAAGAGTCAGTCATGAAAAGGCGTGTGTACAGTTGTCAAACGGGAGCCTGGGTGGATCTGTGGACACCAGAGGTGCCCATCTTCTCTCTGAGTGAAGGTTTTGTGTTTTGAAATTATTGACTGTCTTGCAGAAATTCTCTGAAGGATTTCACTTGGATCCCGCAGCTTACTTTAATCACAATCCATCTAATTGTGGCTTTGTTTTGTCCCTCACACCGATCACTTGCAGTTTAAAATTTTAGCATTTTCTTTGAACCAGGTGTAAAGGGATAAGATGGCTCAATTGTTTAAAAGGGAGATTAAGGCCATGTTTTTATAAGAGCTTTTGAGTGTTTATTTTTACCGTAATGCCAGTGTAAGATGAATATAGAATATAAAATGACAGGCTCCAAGAGTATAATTTCCTGGCCTCAGGAATGGGGCTGCCGCATCACACTTGCTTGGGCAAATCTGGACACTTTCAGTGCATTATTAGCTGCCGTGCAAGAGGAATTGTGTAGTATGCTATAAGGTAAACCAGGGAAAATGGAACGATTCTATTCTACAGCTGAGGCTTGAAATAGGAAGACGACGGTAACTTTTTCCAGGCCACCCAAACTGGAGGCTTGGGACTGGGAGGAATACCATGCCCCAGCAATTTCTTAGTTACTGCATGTGGTCATTGCTATCTGGGGAGACGTGTGGCTTATTTCATGGGAGTTCAGGACCCTTCTTTTTTTTTTTTTTCCTATTGTGATTTAAACACACAACACAGACACACAAGCTTCAAAGAGTTCTTGGAACAAAATTCTATCATCTTGCAATTCATTTTTCCATGAGCCTTTTGAAACTCCCTGTCGATGTAGCCTTTACGACTTGAATGGGACCCATACCACTCAGTGACTCAGACCCACCCCCTTCATGTGCTGTCGGACAGCGAGGCCATTTTCAGCATTAGGTTCTTGTGGACAGTGCAGCTAGCACCATCGGCACGCCTGTTTCTGTGTGGGCATATGCCTAGGAAAGGGGTTGCAGGTTCGTTCCTGCGCTAGTTCAATGTTTCGACTTTGGGAAACCTTCCAGGGGTTTCTTGTTCAGGACACAGAAAACGAAATGTTTCCTTTGCATGGCGATACTTCATTTCTACAGCCCTTGTTGCAGGGTATTGTTTCAGCTGTACATCTCTGCAAATGCCGTGGAGCTAAACTAGGAGGCTGTGTGCTCTAGGAAGGTCCAGTGCTCAGAACTCACTGAAGATGGAGGGCCAGGGTCAGTCCCGCTCCTTCATGTTTGTAAAGCATCTCTTTGATGAGCAATTTTAGAGGAAAGATTCTTTCCATGTTATCCGTGGCCCGTCGCTCACTTTATGAAGCTTCTGTTTGGAGAGAGGCAGAAGGAAATGGTTGTGATAATAAAGCTGGTCTTGGCCGATTCCTAGCCTTCATGGTGCTGTTTGTGAAGCCTCAGATTGCTAACCTCAGAGTCAGTGGTTCAAACCCACCTACCGGCTCTGAGGGAGCACGACAAGGCTCTCTGAGCCTCAGACACCCATACAGGGTCGCTCTGAGTCAGAATAGACTGGGTGGTAGAGGGTGTTGGGAACAGTGTGACTTCTGCAAATGGGTGTGTGTGAGAGGCACGGCAGACACCAGGCTGTGGGTGAAAACACAGGGGTGGAGGAGAGAACAGCTGCAGGAGGAGAAACAATCCGGGTGTGCTTAGGAGAGGGCTTGCTTAGAAGGCATCCTGCCAGCGACTCAGTGGGTAAACATTTCTGCTTAAGGACCCACCTCTCTCGATGAGTAGCTCTGTGCAAGGGAACATCAGCAACTTCGGATGCATGGCCAGGGTCATGTAAATAGACCCTGGCTTCCTTCACAGGCGATGCTGTTTGAGTCGGAAGTTGCAGCCTCTCAGTTCCCTCAGCAAAAGGGCCACTGGTTCTGCTCGGTGGTGAATATCTGGCCACCCTGGTCTGAGTGGGTCAAATGATGGGGTTGTTTAAAAAGGAGGGGGACAAAAAGTCCACTTTGACCGACCCATGTCAACCATCGGTCCCTATTATCTCTTTCCCTCCTCTGCAGCTCTTTCGCTCGCTTTCCCAGGTTTGGAACTTCTGCTCTTTGGTGCAGAGTGCCTTTTCTGACAGTTTTGGGAGATGCCGGGAGGGTGATGCCCCCTGCTCATCCTGCCCTGCTCCCAGTCCTCGACATGGTGGTCTTCCTGGCACAGCCCCACCCGTTCTTCTGCTTTCATAATGAATGACCTTAAAATCACTCCGTTGATTTAAAAAAAAAAAACTCCGATGGGTTGGCAGGATGGAGGTAGGTGCGAGTGTATACTTACTTGTTGACGTGTTTGTTTCACATTCCACTTTGGGCAGAGGAAATGTCTGTTACTATAGAGAGGCTCACATTTCTAGAAGGGTTGGCCACCGGGAGCTCTCTCTCCACCGGTGGAGTCTCTCCAGCACCCGATGGAGCCTTCCCAGCAAGCTGCCTTCTTCTCTCAGGCCTTCTCCGAACTTGCTTTACTTCAGGTCAGATGCCTTTGCTTTACTAAAGTCTTGTCATTGTTGGCCCACGAAGCTACCTTACAGGCGATGAATGCTTCATCAGCGATCTGACTTGTTAAGAATCCCTCGTGCAGGCATTCTTCCCCTCCTTTGTCTGTTGGAATTCTCTTCGCTTCTATGGTGGAAACGGATCATACCCAGGCCTTATTTTTCCTCCCCCCCCCCCACCCCAAGCGGGCCCTCCCACCTCTGTCCCCAGCAGCAGCATCCTGCGTTCTCTTGAAGCCGTTCTATGGGATGCTCTGCTGAGGTGATATATATGATTAGTAAATGGGAAGGCCCTTCCTCGTGATGGATAACTACTCTTAGAAACTCTGTCATTTGCAATTCATTACATGCCTTATTTGCCATTTATATTTATTGAAAATTGATACTCTATGTATTAGTTCTTTCTCAATGACAGATCACTGGTAAATGTATAATTAAAAGAGAGCTTAATTCTAATTTGTCTTCATTTCCCCTTGAAATAATTTTACAGCTGTCAGAAGGACCTTCTTCTTCATTCCGTTACCCTCTGCTTTGCCAGTCCCCAGAATTGTTCTCTCTTGTTCTAGGATGTCTGCCTTCGGGGCATTGCTGTCTTGTCAGAAATCGCCAGTTAAGATTCAGTCCCTGTCACTTGCTGGGAAACTCAGTGACTCTTGAACAGCACTTTCCCCTCTCCCCCAGGTGTCTCGACTATAAAGTGGGGTCGCGAATATGTATTTCACAGAATTGGTCTGAGGCTCACGCAAGATAGGACATTGGAAAATGCTTCCTTAGCTGAGGAAAGGGCATGTGCCTTGGTATCTGATGCAGCCAACATCGGCCTCGAACTCCTCTGAATAACATCCCTGCGATAATGTCCCATAATTGCAGGTTGTCGCTATGTCATGGGGAATGATTTGTAGGGAAATCAAAGCGTGTCAACCAACAGGTTCTGAACTCTTCGGTGCTCGGTGCCAAACTTCTCCAGTGCCCAGGAGCCAAAGACGTCGGAAGGTGCAGTCTTATCAGGAAGGAGTTGGCTAGATGGGGGTAAAAGTCACACAGTAGTGCTGCCTCTCCCAGCTCGGTGCCCTCTGCAAATAGAGAACAGTCGATACACTGATTACCGTTCTTCCCGCTGACCCTGGCCTGAGATAACGCTAAGGACTTTCCTGATTCATGTCCCCACTGTGGCTCCAGTCTTCTTTAGACCCCAGCCACGGGTCCCTTGTTCCCTAAGGCTTTCTGGACCACTCAAGAGGTTCACCTCCCATATACTGTTTCTGCCCCACTTTCTTCAGATCCCATCTCTAGGAGGCCCTGAAGTTTACAAGTGGTGAGGATTCCTCTGGGAGACAACTTTTGCCTCCGAGTGCTGCCCTGCCCGTCCATGGAAGCCAGAGATGTCTGTTGCTCCTAGGCCTTCTGCATGGCCTCTGAGGGGGCCCATGGCATGCTGTATCCTCCAAGGAGTATCGGGTCTCTCCCACAGGCCATGCATGTGTTGACAGAGTGAGGAAGGGTGAGACACACAGGACTTCCTCCTCGCAACGTTGTGAGCATGGATCCTGCCAGCGACAACCATCCTGCTGACTGTGTCTCTGGGTTTCCCGCTTGGATCTTAGGGGCAGGTCCATGTTGCTGAGGACTCTTTCCTGGTGACAATACTTCCTACTGGACCCCCATTTGCTAACTTCCCACATCACTCCTTCTGCCTGGAAAGCCCCGACACATGGGAAGCATGGGTTTGGGGGAAAGAAACTCATGTTGGGATGTGTGCCTGTTGTTAGTACTGTGGCCTAGGGAGTCGACTTCACTGTTGTGAGACCCAGCTGAGATGCCACCTCCTGCATAGGGCTATAGGATGTCTCACAGACGCTTCTCCTTCAGTCTTATGTCCTCTCTTCCCAGCTGATACTGTCACCCTCATCCCTTACCGATGAGGAATTCTACTTGTCAAACCAAGTATTTGGACACAGTACAGATAGATGGGCCTTCCCCTGTCGGGAGACTTCTCCTTATGCAGGGTCAGAGAGTCAATTCTGATTCATAGAGACCCTATGGGACAGACCACAACTGCCCTAGGTGGCACAGAGGGGAACACAATGCACTGTAAACTACAAGGTCAGCAGCTTGAGACCACCCTCCTCAGAAGAAGCAAGAGGATTTCTCCTCTCAAAAAGACTTACAGGCAGAGCACTCATAAGAATAAATCACTCAGATTGGGGGATAAATTGTTAGTGCAGGGTAACCCAGATCATTCGGAATGATACAGGTTTGAGTATTTGTGAATTTTGATGACTGTTTTAGTGGTGAACCCATTCTGATTTATGATTTCTTTATACTTGGATTTTTGTGAAATCAGAATTATATTTCATATTCTAATTGCCCCACCCCTATATTGCTTATAGGGGTTTCATGTGTAATCAAGTACAAGTATAGTCACTTAATGTCCGGGAAAGGCTCTACGAAACAGGATGTTATGTGTATTGGGCTGGTGCAGGCGCCGATGTCCATGGTGTGCAGGGTTCCTGGGCCCAGTGGCCTGGAGGCTGCTGTGTGGATCTCAGCCTGGGCAGTTTCTCATTTGAATAGCTCATGTGAGTTCTTGCCTGATCCTGCGAGACTGTCTCAACCTTCTCTGCTAAGTTGAGGCTTGAGAAACTGGCTAGAGGATGTGGGCCAAGGGGGCTGAGGGTCCGTGAGCCAGGACTGGGGCACCTGGGTGTGTACCTTTGCATCAGGCTATCATGGACCAAATGTCAGGATGAAACTCATAGAGTGGAAGAGCTGGGGGTGACCGGGGCTGGGTGTTTGGGGCTGGGCCTCCATTGCCACAGACTATGTGATGTGTGCCTCTTGCAAAAGCCAGGCAGAAGTGGAACTCTAACCTCAGACTAAGGGTTTGGCTTCCTGGCATGGACACTTGAGTGTCCTGGCTCATAGACTTACATGTGGTCAGACATAGCCAAAATGGAAGAGATTAGTTGTACATATAGAGAAACAAACTCAACTTGGCTTAAGGACATAGTCATTCCTCACTTACTCGCCAACTATTTTATTTTTCAATATTCCACACTGATGACAATTATAAAAAAACCTACTGTCTGATCATTTCGGCATTAGAAATCTATAACTGGCAGTAAGGAATGCCAAGGTGCAAGGCAAGAGGAACTCTGGTTTGATTAAGGCTACGTATCAACTTGGCTGGACCCTCATTCTCAATGTTTGGCAGTCGTGCAATGATGTACATTGGCAGCTATCTAATGATGTAATCATCCTCCTTTTTTTTTAACCTAATGTGATCATCCTCCATTTTTGCATAATGCCAATTTTCACATGATGAACCTAACCGTGTTGCTATGTGAGGAGTGAGTTTAAAGGGAATGCATTGGATAATGAAATGGGAAAATCTAAAAGTATATTTTTATCAGCACTCAGTTCCATGTTTTTGATATTGTTCTTGGCTCTTCTTCCCTCTATGTGTTGGTTTCATCCTCAGTTCATTGCAAAATGCTTTGTGGCATGTTTTCTCATTCATATTCAGGATGCCAGGGAAGATTTCTCTCTCTTCTAAACTTTGAAACAAAAAACAACCTTTTCTTTAATTGGACTGACTTAAGCAATATGTCAGCTTCTGAAGCAATTTCTATGGCTAGGGAACACCATGCACTGACTGAATCAGACCTGGGACACATGCCCATCCCTGAGTCCAATCAGAACCCTTCTCTTGAGTTTGCAAGGATGTTATATTACTTGGGAAAGTAGCTGAGGTGACGGATATATTCCAATTTCTTTCTGGCTTCATAAATAGGCATTTACTTTTAACTCATCTCATAAAATAAGAAGTGTGCTAGGCAAGATTCTTTAATGAAACAAAAGCAGGAAATTTGTGATTATATTTATATAAAAGGATAGACTTATGTAGCAAGAAGGAATATAATAGCGAATTAGTTCACACAACAGTACAGGGGGCTTAGTTCAGTTCATCTTTGTGGACCAATTATTTACTGAAGGTCCTTCAACTCATGCTGGCTGCTGGTCCAAGGTCAAGGAAGCAGACAGTGGAATATGCTCCTAGACAAGACACAAGCAGAGTTAGCTGCTGACAGCAAACAGTGGGTTGGATCAGCAACAGTCAGTCAGTTAACAGCCTAGCAAAGCAGGCCCCTTGGGGTCTCAAGCTTCAGTGATGCATTCGTGCCGACATGATCCATGGGGTGACTTGGCCCACAGCTAGTGTGGCCTACGGTTGAAGCAAAGGACTAGCTCAAGCAGCAGCATGCTGGTCTGATCACCAGGGAGAAAAAGATGGGAGGCTGGCCTCAGAAAGTATTTGTCTGGGTTGCTTTCCAGTCAAGCTGCAACCTGATTAAACTCTGCCCACGTGTTCCCGTGGAGGCCTTGTTGGCCCAGTGAACTTAACTGTCACAAAAGAATTCTTTATCCTCATGATGAGTCAACCTTTATTCAGGAACTCAAACTCTATGATTTAGGGTTCCTCCATCTCCAACATAGACTCTCAAGGTTATTGCACAAAGGGAAACAGATCTCAGGAAGATACATTCACTTGTTAACTCCTTTAGCTCAGAAGCAACACTGCTCAGATTCCATTGATAGGAACCAGTCACATGACCTCCCTGAGGTCAAGAAAGTATGAATTGTGGTCCTTAACTGGGCATGTGCTTCCACACTGTGAAAGGGAACATGACTCTTTGATGGTCAGCCAGCTGCTTCTGCCACAGGTGTTAGTTGCAACCATATGGCACAAAGCAAGGAAACGGTGAGAAAGTTGAGGAAGCAAGTGACCATGTCAACCACACAGGAAACCTGTCCAAACAGACATTGACTTGTGTTGAAGAAGATGTGTGAGCACTCTGTTGCTCATTGAACTGACAGATAGTATCTGTCATGAGCTTTTTAACATGTCACCCAACTAGCAAACGAAGGGTTGGTTGTATGAAAGCAGGCTGCAATTGCCTGAAGAGTAGGGGAGGTAAGAGTTGAGGTGGAGTGATCATGCATGGTGGCCGGCGGAGTTGACTGCCAGTTACGAGCTCCTGGGGATGAAGCCCAAAGGGTGTACCCCAGAGGACCACACACTGGGCTGTGTGGAGGAGAAGAACCCAGCTGTGAACCGGGCACAGGGGAGGTGTTGAGGAGCTCGGAAAGTTGAAGAGTAAGAGGAAGTGGCGTGATTCGGTGGGTGGAGGCTTTAAGATAGTCCAGAAATGAATCCAGATGTCATTAGAAGACTCATAGGTGCTCTAAATGATAAGCGAGCCAGCAGAAGAAATACAGTTCATGCTTATCTATTACCTCAGTGCTTTAATTATGGAGTCCTTTAACCCGAATTAAGTACTTTAGGATCTTTTCTTATCTTTCAGGTGTCGGATGAAAGGTTTCTTCTCCAGAGAGACTTTCCTTGATCTGAAACTCCTTCAGCCCTGCTGCTGCTCCCCTGTTATTGTTCTCCGTGTGTCAACGTTGTAATCCTTTGTTCCTCTACTTGCTTTGAAGTTCTCTCATATATAGGCGCCTAAACTCCAGGGGGCTAATGGGTTAGGTCTCCTTTCTCTTCAATTGCACCTCCATTACTTTGCACTATGCTTGGAATAATGCTGAACAATAACGGAATTTTTAACATTTTATGAGCTCACCTGTTGTTTTTGTTTTTTTCCATTTTGAGGATTACTTTTTTCAATCCACTTAAGATGCTTTTGAAAGTGAGAGAAGTAATTTCAAACTTTTAAAACTTGGAGATTGCATATGCGTTTTTAATATATTGAAGTCTGAGTTGAGCGGATTTGAAGTGAAATGAGATTTCTCCCACTATTTGGTAGTCTCCAACA
Organism: Nesogale talazaci; assembly: GCA_004026705.1. Taxonomy (NCBI): domain Eukaryota; kingdom Metazoa; phylum Chordata; class Mammalia; order Afrosoricida; family Tenrecidae; genus Nesogale; species Nesogale talazaci. The sequence continues at coordinate 48,748 of PVJH01010294.1, read as the reverse complement.
GTGTGACCTAGGACACAGTGCCAGATAATCTCATTCTTGGGATGGATATTTATTTCAATGTTGGGATATTCTCTTAGCACTGCTGGCAGCTACCACTTCCATCTTGGTTTTTGAGTTATGTATGGTGGTGAAATACTAAGCCCAAGCAAGACTTAGGGACTTACACCCTCCATTTATGAATATTTTCTACCATTCTAAGAGTTGACTTGGTTTCGCTGGTGGTCCTCCCTCGCCATTTCTGATATCCTCATAGCCATGTGTGGGCTAGGGCTGCCATCAAGAGGAGAATGGGCCGCCCACTCAGGACGGCCAGCTCAGTCTAATGACTTCCTCTCCTACAGGGTCAGAATTGACTTGATCACGGTGAGAGTTATCAGTTCAATGAGAGCTCTCTCCTGGAATGCCTGCAGATGGCTTCTTGATGAGGCTGAGTCTCTCATAGCCTCGTAGCGGGGTGGCGGGCAGGAACCAGGCTTTTTGATAACTTCTAAATCTAAACACATTGCCATCCAGTGAATCCAGACTCCCAGCGACCCTGTAGGACAGAGTAGAACTGCCACGAAAGGGTTTCCAAGGCTGTTCATCTTTACGGGAACTATGTCCCGCCCGCTGTATCCTATTGGTCAAATGTGTGTCACAGAGCTGCTGTCCCAGCTTAAAGGGGAGAGGAACTACTCATGGCTGTGAATACTGTCAGAGGCCATTTGGGCTGGTAACTGCAAGGTCCGTTGTTTGAAACCATTAGATACTCCATGGGAAAGACCAGGCTTTCTACTCCTGAAAAGAAATTCTAGCCTCAGAAAATCACAGGGGCAAGCCTACTCTCTCCTAGAGGGTCAGAATTGACTCAATGACAGTGAGAATTATCAGTCTTCTTAGAGAGTAGCAGATCTGAGGCTAGAATGCTAGGCTTTTGCTCTGTTCAGAGGTTGTCCGTATTTACTCTGGATCACGGTGGGTATGACGACACACCTTTCTTGGTGTATGGAAACCCTGAGTGAGACATATGGAAATGTGATTGAAGATTCTCTGAAATATCAGGAGACTGAGCCCCGTTGACCTTAACTCTTCCTAATCTCTTGTGTAACTCACTTAATATAACAGGAGAAGCCAATGGGGAAAGGATTAAGAACCTTGGAAAGTCTAAAGGTTCCGGCAGTTATAAATCCCTAAGGCGTGGCCGCATATTATTCAGGCACTCACCTGAACCTCAGGTGCAGTAGATCCAGTATTTCAGACTGGTTGGGGATATCTGGGCTTCTTCTCCCTACCACTGAATTGTCAGCCGTCCCCGTTGGTCTCCTCTTTCTTTTTTCTGCTCCATTGAGAAAAAATCCAAACACTGTTTTGAAGCATTAGAGTATTGGAGTCAATACTTAACTCCTTACTCTTCTGTTTTTTATGACTCTTACTAGGGAAATGGTATAGACATTGAAAACCTTGGTAATAGGAAAGCGTTTTACCAAGCTTTATTACAGCTTTCTGGATTAGGTCATGAAATGTGGGCTGGGGGAGATAGCCAGCTGATGAAATAGCTGTATCTAAAAGGCTGCAGACCTGGGAAGCTGGGGAGGCTTTTCAGTGGATGTCGGCAGCCCTCCGTCCTTGTTTCTGTATCATTTGTCATCGGTGCCCATGACGCAGAGTGGATCCTTCTCACGTCTTTTAGATGACCTCACTAGCAGATACCGCTAATACCAAAGATACTGGAGTGAATGCTGCAAATTATTTTGTCTGGTTGGAACTCTCCAACCTGCAAGATCCTACTCAGCAGACGCACATGTGAAATTGCCCGTTTAGTCTTAACGTCCACTGCAGTTCCATGGTCCTTTGTACTGGGTACAGGCTAATGCTTTCCTTCATCTGGTTGATTATCTTTGCTTTTATTCTTGTCCCATTTAAGGTCTATTAAGAGAATCTTAATAGAAGTGGACTATGCATTGGGCTTCTGCCACAACTGTGGCAGTTCAAACACATCAACTATTTCGTTTCTCTCCTTAAATTATTTTATTGAGGGCTCTTGCAGCTCTTATCACAGTCCACCCATCCATCCATTGTGTCAAGCACCTGCCAGCTATTTCTTTGGAGAAAGTTGAAGTTAGGTGTTCTGTAAAGGTTTACAGCCCCAGAAACCCTGTATGGGGCACTGAAGGGAACATCGACTCCACAGCAGTGAGTGAATTCAGTGTAGAAAGAGTCGAGTCTACGGCCATACCACCCTGAACATGCCCGATCTCGTCAGAAAAAGGGTCGATTGCATATACAGGGAAAGGTTTGGCAGTCAATTCAAGTGGAGGGTTTAGTTGAACGGAAGCTGCATGTGGTTTCTGAAAAGCTAGCAAGAGAATTAGGCTGCAATAAAGAAATAAATTAATTATGAATGTCATCTGCCCCTTTATCCTCTGGATTAGTGAGAGTATATCCAGTGTCTCATACTCCCTGCTAGCTGCCATCTTTAAAGGATGCTGGCAACCAGAATATAACAAATATTTGAGACCAGATTAAATGAGAAACTTTAGAATGTGCTAGGCATATAGAATTTTACACATTCACTGAATATTTGTAGAGCGCTTCACGGGTAAGAGCCCCATGTGAGGCACTGCACCACATCCAACGTGGGGAACTGTGTCAGCTGAGAAAGGTCTTGAAAGAAGGATAGTTTGGACAGATGGAATGGGGTGGTTGCAGAGAAAACTCGAAGTATGTCCTGAGGTGAACACATCTACATGTGTCCAGGAAATGATCAATTCCTTTGCCATAAGCCTATGCTATATACTGGAGTACAGTGGGAGATGAGACTGAAAAAGTAAGCTGGAGGTAGATGGTTCAAACCTTGAGTCTGCACTTAACTGAGTAGCCAATCCATGTGAGTGATCTGTGCTTAAGCTAAGGAATAATAATAATAATAATAATAATAATAATAATAATAGTAGTAGTAACAAAGCAGCTCATAGGCATTGTTCTGAGCTCTCATCTATGATAACTCATTTGATTTTCACACTAGCCCATCACACATGATCCCCATTTTGCCGGTGAGAAATGGACACAGCAGCTAAGTGGTTTGCACAAAATCAGACTCCTGGTAAATGGGAGGGCAGCCTGGCTCCAGCGCTGTGGTGTCGTGAACCCCTGTGGACTGAGCGTCTGGCTCTGTGCTTCGGTCCTCTCCGGAGTGTGCCCCGCCGCCCTGCTCTGGGGGCGTCACGACCCGTCTGCAACCCGCGGTTTACTTCGCACTTCTGCGTCACCAGCCCAACCGAAGTAGTCCAACAAATGCTCAAGCCCAATAAAACAACAAGGTGCTGAAGATAGGGGAAGCAGATGATTTTTGAAAAAGTGATTAAGAAGCTGTGTTTACTTTCCAGATTTTGAGGCTTTTCAAGTTCCAGGCCTGAACTGTGGCTCCTAGGCAGAGCGTCTGACTCTTTGGTTCGCTGCCAAGGGTGGGGTGTGTCCCGTACAGAGGAGTGATTTAAGAGTAATTTAAGCTTAAGTACTCCCAAATGAACATTACCCCAGTAGCATAAGGTTAAATTCTGGGTTTGCAAGGCCCCAAGCAGACATTTAAAACGGGGACCCTTTGGCCCTTTGTTCAAATCCCACTAATGTCTGGCTGCTTTGCAATTCTGGTGCTACTTGGGTGGCATGGACGTCTCAGAGAGAGAGAGGGGGAGAGAGAGAGAGAGATTGACTGGAGGGAGGCCTATTCTTTGTGCCACACTTTTCCTTCTTGAGCTTCACAGAGCTTCTTGGAAGACATGGGATGTGGCCTCAGAGTGACTTTGATAAACTTAGGTGGGGCCTTTCTATGAGAACACATTAGCTTGAGAAGACCTGCAGGAGGGACTCTTCAAAGGCTCTGCAAAACAAGGGACTAGACCTCTCCTATGAACTTGAACTAATAAATTGCTTTATCTGGTTGCCAGCACAGGTGTGTATTTGGGTTTTTAAAATTCTGGAGAACTGGGACTACTTAGTTTATCGTCTAAGGTCTATTTGTTTTGAGATGACCCAGGTTAAGGGGCTGGGCTGCTAAGCACAAGATTGGCAGTTCAAACCCACCAGCCACACTGCCGGTTCCTGTCATGTTGACACAGTGTCTTGGAAACCCTAAGGAGATTGGTCCTATACGATCTCTATGAGTCGAAATCGACTTGGTGACAGTGGGCTTATTTATTTATTTAGGTTTCAATAAACTAGTTGGGGGAATGATATTTTCCTCTCTCTCTCTCTCTCTAAATATGCTTAAAGAACTCCTCTGTGAACTTACTCCTATTGTCTCTGAATAGTGGCAGTTCTGTGGAAGTATCCCTTCTCTAACTGTGGCAGCTGGACTTTTGTGGAGACCACTAACCACGCTTTGTTGAACCCTTCTTTTTGGGGGGAGGGGGCAGGTCCAGACCAATTCCCCTCCCTCTTCTCTTTTCCTTCTTTAGCTCACTGTCTCATTTCTCCTCTACATCATCCTCCCCTTTCATTTGCCTTGGGTTCCCTTCCTGTCGACCACTCATGTTTCTCCCTGAGTTGGTTGTCCCAAAGTGTGATCATTTTAATTAAGATACAGTGAGACCAGAGCCCAGGAGTGGGCAGAAGAAGGCTTCCAACACTGGCCACTGGACCTTACAGTGCGTTACTCACATGGGGTGAGGGGGAGTGATTGATTTTGTGCTGACTTTGAGGAACAGGCAGTGCTAAACCCTTGGCAGGAATCAAATCTAGGCTTGCTGTTGAATTCCCCTCCTGTGAGTTGATGTTTTTGTGAGACTAGTGAGGAGCCCAACTGCTGGCATATTTTCTCCTTTCTAATTCATTTAACACACACACACATCTATCTTCCCCTAAGATGTACAAGTGCGAGATAAATGGGAACATCAGGATCATATTGTATTTGAGTTATATCATTGCCGACTTCCTGAGAAGCCTGTTCAAACAGCCAGAGAATGTGAGCTAAATTGACAATGTGTTTCTCTGAGGTGGAAGTGAGCAAAACAGCTGCTTTTATAATCGTGTGCTTGCCAGGATAGGCATGGTCCGTGTTGTTGTTCCTGAAGACTCTTGAGCAAGTGTACTGATGAGTTTCAGTGGCTTGGAACTTCCTGTTGTGTCATAAAAAGGAATGTCTTTGGAGGATAGATGGTGCTCACAGAATTCCCCTTCCTTCAGATATCTCTTTGGTGCCCAGGTTATCACAGAGAGTGAGTGATGGGGATGCTACAGGGGATAGCGAGAGGAGGGGATGAATCCATCGGTTTGCTCCCCTCGTGCACAGCATTTACTGGCATGACGGTGTAACACAATGAGCCCAGTGTTGCACATTCCTGGGCCAAGCAAGACAGATGGTCAGACAAGCATCCTACAAAATGTTCAGACCGATTTCTCCTTCTGATTTACCACCTTTGTTTCAGAGAAAGCCTCTGAAAGACCAAACCAAACCAACTTGAAGAGCTTGGGTGTGCGCAAAGTGCTTTGGGTTGCCATGAATTCTGCCCAGCCAGCGGGGGACATGCTATGTAACGGTGACATCGACAACTAGAACAGCTCTTCTTGCACTTGTCCATGAGAGCTGAAGCATCAGCTAGCCCACGGTTTGACGTCCATGAATCAGTCCAGAGACTCCAGAGTGATGAACTGGCAGGCACTCTTGGTCTTGGGCAGCTTTCTTTCCTCTCGGGTTTGGAGTTAGCCTCTCTGTAAAATGGATCTTTATCGTCAGATCATGGCCTCTGATAAGGTGACTGTCCTCTGGGAAGCTTAAATTAGCCCATCTATCAAATGGGGCTATTAGTATCATGTGTTTTCAGAGGAATTACCATTGGATGCTTGCTGCCTGGTGAAGGGATGAAATATCTTTTTTTTTTTTTTGCATGGAGGACAATGTCATTGATTTTTATCATATTTTTGAGCGACTGTTTCTCCTTTGAGCTCTAAGAGGTTTTCACATAGCTTCATTCCTCTCCCACCCCCAACCCAACCCCTCAAAAGAAACACACTCACCGAACATGGAAGGACCAAGTGAAAAGAAAGGGAGGAACCAGGGCGTTTCCTTGCTCTCAGTGCAAGCTGGGTCTGTGCGGTCTCCTGCATAGAAGCTATGAGCCGGTGTAGACAAAATCCACCATGTAAGCACCATGGGGGCCGAGGGACACTGGTGGTATTGGGGGGGTTGTTTCTGAGCACAAGGAGAGCAATTCTAAACCATTGCTTTTTGCCCCTGGGAAGACTTATAGCTCAGAGACCCTCAGAGACTTATAGCTTGCTGTGGGTGGGAAGGGACTTGCTAGTAATGTTCGGTTTGTTTTTTAAATCATTTTTTTGGGGGCTTATACAACTCTTATCATAATCCATACATCCATCCAGCGTATGCCGGGCACATTTGTTACCCTCATCGTTCTCAAAACATTTGCTTTCTACTTAAGCCTTTGGTCCTCAGTTTTTTCCCCAATATTTTAAAATTTAATTTTTTTTCTCATTTAAGACAAATACAAAGGTTGAGGCTGGCAGAGATGATTTAGGTAGGATTTAATAACCTTGTGTGGTTTTGACACTTCTTTGCCCCCTCCCACCATTTCAGCAAACGGTGTTGGTTTTCCATCAGAACATAGGTTTGAGGGAGAAAAGTGAGAGCCTGCAGCAGTCCATTAAGTCCCTAGTGCACAGACAATACACCGGTCAATGGGAAGGAGGAACTGGGATGAGTGAAACTTGGGCAATGTTTGGCTGGACACGTGAGAAAGCAAGACTAGGCTTTCAGCCCAAAGCACTGACTCCCAGACGCGAAGGAATGGCTTCTGGGCATGCGGGTGCACCTCCCTGTACAGCTGAGGAGAGCCAGACCTGGGCAATCAACCACACCCCCAAACTCACTGCCATGGAGCCAGTTCTGACTCGAAGTGAACTCCTGTGGCACCCCTGCCCCGCCTAGGGTTTCCTTGACTGTCCCCATCTACGGGAGTAGAAAGCTCCGTCTTTCTTCCCAAGAACTGCAAGTGCTTTCGAACTGCCGCACATGAGGATGGCAGTCCAACACATCACCGCTACCAGAGTGCCTTACGGTGGCCCTGAGGGGGCCTAGGGGCGCCACAGATATGTTTCCCAGCTTCTGGCTTTGGGTTCTAAGTGAAAGCTTCTTTCCCACAGATTGGGCCCAATGCTGATGAATTTGGGCCAAGATGATGAATTTGGGGACAGACTTTGGACTAGGAAGCTCTTCTCACTTCTCCCCCTATTACTTGTTGGGATTCAGAGAAAAATGCCCTTCATGGCATCTGCACTGGGTGACTTTCTGGGATCGTGACGGGGCCCCAGCACTTCTCCAGAATTCCCTGTCCCTGTCCCTGAACAGGGTTGAGAGTTTTTACGAGACAGCCCTGTTGGAGCGTTTGACTTTTCCTTGCCCTCAGGAGCTCAGCGGATGCGCATGACTTTGAAAGAGCTCGGAGTCATGGCGGGAACTTGCTCCGTGCTTCCCCTCCTGAGCAGAGGAGGCCGGTTTCCATCTTTGCTGTGCGGAGGGTGCCGCAAGTCACACTCACGCCATCTGCCCATCGTGGTGGGACTGGTTCACACGGCCAATGGAGGAGCAGGCAGGGACTCTCCCTTGGCAGGGCACCGCAGAAGGGTAGGTAGAGGTGGGCTGGCGGTGGGAGCCGCGACTCTGCTGTTCTCGGGGGCCCTGTTTTGATGGATGGCCCAGGCAGTGGCGCGTGTCCCCGTTTACTCCACTCTGGGCAGTGAACTCAAGAGGGAGCAGAGCTCAGGAAATGGGCCTTCGTGGTGGAGAGGGAGGGCTCAGCAACAAGGCTCATGCTTGCCTCAAACCACTCAGTAGCCTTCGAGAGACTGTGTTTTGAACCCTAGTGAAAGAGACCTGAGAGGGAAGACCTCTCCAAAGACCTGCCTTCGAACATGATCTTGTACAGACGCTGCCTTCTACCTCGTCCCTGTGACCATCATTCCGCAGAGACAGCCCTGTTTCAACAGTAGAAGCTGGGGTGCAGTGGCGCTCTTAATTAGTACACAAATCAGCACCACCCTGGTAAGCACGGAAAACACACGGGGATGTGGGGGGTGGAGAGTGAGTGGCTCTGGGTGCCTTTTGCCCTGGCTTCAGCTTCATGAAGGGCTGTTTCTTCTGCGACCTTCTTGGGACGAAGACGCTGTGCTGTCCACACAGTATTAGGACTTCCATAGATAAGTTCACGTTGTGCTCACAGACATCTTAGCAATGCACAAGCAAGTATGTGTTCCATGCACACGTTGCAAATAGACCCAGACGCCTGTAAGTCCGTCTCAATCCACCTTATGCACCTCCTCCCTTTTTTCTTCTCCTCTTCTCTCTCCTTTCCCTGCAACCACTGGCCGAGCCACAAAATCCAAATGAACAAGCAAAAATATCTCCATGCCCCGACTCACCCCCTGACCCCAAATTGAAGCAAATCCCACCAGAAGTGTCAAATAAAGGCAGTGGGAGACCACTGGTGCCCTGGTGGCTTTGCCTTTGCTGATCGTAACGGACCCTGTGGCCATCCCTGCATCCTGCCACAGGACAGTCCTGCTCTGGGGTCTGCTCTGAAGCCATGCTTTGCCTGCCAGCGCGGTGCCTATCGAGCCAGTGGCCCAGCCACCCTGCTCTTGGCAGGGCCTGAAGACAAGGGTCTGGGCTCTAAGGGGCGCCTGTGCTTTCTGGCTCCCAGACCTTTGCAGGGTTGAGTGCCTTCTCCCTGAGCTCTGAGGGGACTGGGTTCACCCTGATCTGTGCACTCACCACCTCTTCTTGGAAACCTTGCTGGCTCCCCTTTGACCACCACCCTTACGTTCCCACTGTACGCATCCCGGACAGCCTGGGTGCTGGGCCTGGGCAGCCCTGAGAGATTGCTGAGCGTCAGACTGGAGGGCAATGTCTTCAGATCTTGAGGTGTTGGCTTGTGTCTGGCCAACCTGTGCGCTTCCCACGCACCAAGTTTGCGACGGAGAAGTACTCCATGAATGCTCAAATCTCAGCGGACGTTTTAATAGAACGATGCGTGGAACCTCTCACACTATTAAAAATTAAAGAAAAACCCTCAGAAGCAACAATGTGCACTAAAAATTAATTTGAAAACGTTCCTTCCATGAACTGTTAGCAAAGTACTTTCATTTTATAGGCCTCTCCTGTGCTATAAAACTCCCCAGTGTTCTAAAAATATTTTAAAATTCCGCATTTTGAACTTCTTTAATGAACTCCTTCCAAATGTGGCTGCGGGGATGTTTGAGGCTTTCGCCCTCAGCAGGTGTAAAACCCGCAGTTGGAGCAGAGAACCAAGAAGCGGGGAATTCTTCACCCCGACACAGAGAGAGGCACCTCTCTCCCTGGGCCCACAGGTGTCAGGCCACCAGGTCTTGGTGGAGGCTCGCTTGGGGGTTGGACATTCTCTCCAGGGTGCTTGGTGTCTGCTCAGAGGGCCGCTTCATGAACTCCTGCAAAAGGCCCGGTGCTCCTCATGTTCTGGTCGCAGGGTTGCTCCTTCACCTGCGATCTGCCCACACCGCCACTGAGGTCTGAAGTGTACATTGCGGCTTTATCGGCGGCTTCATGGAACCATCAATGAATTCCTGCCCTGGCTCCTGACTTTCTAATGGCCCTTCTTTGTGAGTGCAGGATGGCAAAGGCTGTTTGAGAAAACCACTAGCCTGTGGTCCCAGTTATTGTTCGGGAGGACAAAGGCTGATCTGCACGAGAGCAGGAAACACATAAGGAGAGGGGCGTGGGCTAGCCAAAGAAGGATCAATTATTCCATCTGCTGCTAGGAGTTTAGCTTACAAGGCTTCCACTAGAGGCTTGTATGAGGATGTCGGTATTGCCTTCCAATTCAGATTCAGCTTGCAATGTGTGTGTCTATCTAGCGATGGACCGTAGGTATGTGTATACACGCGTACAGGTATTTCCTTATGCGCGGCACAATGATTTCATTTCTTATTTTCACATAACAGGCCCAGTATGGTTAAACTACATCATAGGTGGAAGGCAGTGTAAGAATCCATCTGAGGATTTCGCTCCACTAGGCCCAGGCTGTGTGTATTTAAGGCAGCTTGGGGAAGCATTAATTAAGCTGTTAGGGAGCGTCACTCCGTGTCAGTTTCAGGTAGGACTGGTGAGCAGTGAGTGAGACGTCTGATAGCGGAGCTTGTATCATTGCAATAGATGGCTCCTCCAAGGTCCAGCCGCAGTCCACTCACGGCATAAAACGGCTCTCACCTCGCCCTTCAGACCTCCTGAGTCAGGGCCGATTTTGTCTGCCCATGCACACCTGCTTGTCACTAGGGCCCAGCCTCATGAAGGCATCCCTGGGTCCTCCCACATGATGACATTAGCAGCGTGGAAAGGGCAGTGCGTCAGAGTGGCTTTGACAGCTGTGACTGGTTCTAAGCAGAAGGTGAAAGGGTTGGCTGGCTGGCCCTCCTTGATGGGGTATGAACTCACACTGACGTGAGTGATGTTGGTGACATGTTGAACATACACATGACCCTCAGAGAGCATTGTGGCAGGTGTGTGAGTGCATGTGTTATCTGTGTCCTAGCAAGGGCACCCTATTTGTGGAGACACAGAATGGAGAAAAGCGGAAAGTCTCAACTAATTGAGAGGCCTGGAAGGGGAGCAGGCTGGGGTGAGACTAAAGAAACAGAAAAGAGAGAATTAAAAAAAAATCATTTTACTGGGGGGCTTGTACAACTCTTATCACAATCCATCTATGCATCCATCCATCCATCCACTGTGTCAAGCACATCTGTACTTTTGCTGCCATCATCATTCTCAAAACATTTCCTTTCTACTTGAGCCCTTGGTATCAACTCCTCTTTCTTTCTTCTCTCTCATGAGCCCATGATAATTTATAAGTTATTATTATTTTGCAATGTCTTACACTGTCCGACATCTCCTGTCACCCACTTACATGTTGTCCGTCCCCCAGGGAGGGGGTTATGTGTAGATCCGTATAATCGGTTCCCCCTTTATACCCCACCCTCTCTCCACCCTTCCAATAAGTAGGGATTTTTAAACTTTAAAAACTCATGTGAGATGGTTGCAGGCTGGACTACAGACATGCAGCGCCATCTTTGAGGCTGCCCCCAACATTTCTGACATCGCAGGGTAAAAACAAAAGCCACCCTAGGAAGCAGGTGTGTTTGCAGTGTAAGGGGGAAGAAAAACCATTGGATCCTTTACAAGTTGCCATTGCTGCTGTCACAAGGGCGGACAGCCTTTTCTGGAGGGCCTGCTTTCAAGGAGCCTCTGGTTTCAGAGGCTTCAGTCTAGCTCTGTGATCCGACAAGCTTGGCGGAAGCCTGCTGTGCCTCTGGAGTGCGCAAGAGGTGTATAGCGGTCACGTTCTCTAAGGCGTGAGACTCGCCAAACCCTCCATTAGTTACTCTGATTTTAAATGCTGGTTTAAAGCAAAATTCATGGACTCTGCCCCTTTCCCAGTAATTAATTTATTCATCAGGCACTGCTGACTTATGCTGGGCAGACTTAGAGAAATGTCCGCAGTATACAGAGTCGCAAGAACATTTCCTATTTTATACGATAACATCTAATCCAAGCAATAAAATACACTATTCCTCTTACATAGGAACAGTCAATGGGCACGGTCAGGGGAGCTAGGCTACAGCACCACCGAAGGAGACAGCACTACTGGTATGAGCACGTTGGTGCCACGTCAAACTCTTCTAGATTCTTTCTGAGGCCCCAACATTAGGCCTAGAAGCACAACATCACAGGGAAGTGTTAGGAATCTTTTTTGCCTCTGCTTAACCACCACTTAGCACACATGAACTTATGAATGCAGGATACTTTTGGACATGGAATTCATAAATGACTGCTATAGAAAAGAGAAAAAAAACTACCACAACAACTCAGCATGCCAACAGCACCATCTTGGTTTTGGAGGGGCGATTTTCCTACAAGAATTTGAAATGGTCTGCAAGGGGAGGTTGATAGTGATCCCAAGTTCTGTGCCTCAAACTACCCTTCCTGAGTTGGGAAGAGAGTCCCTGGGCAGTGCAGACAGTTACAGAGCTCGACTGTTGAAGGCTTGAGTCGACCCAGATGTGCCGGAGAAGAAAGACCTGGTCATGACCTTGAACAATTCGCCGCTGAAAGGCCCTATGGAGCGTGGTTCTACTCTGACAGGAGTCGGAACAGACTCCTCTAGTGACTGGGCTTTTGATCCGAAGAGAACCGCAGGTTGTTTGTCCGTGGCCTCGAGAGTCTCAGATGGAAATGAGCTCACAAATATTTGCCAAATATTTTCACTGCGTCCAGTGACAGATCACCTGAGCGTATCCTTCCTTCACAATTAATGTCAATACGGGAGACATCTAGAGTCTTTTGGAAGACATTTAATAGCCAGTAAAGTGATTTGTGGAAAGGCTGTGAATTTCAGTGTTTGTGATGAAAGATGATAATGGGATTGAAGTCTCTTTTTTTCCCCCTCCCTCTTCCTTTTCCCTTTTCTGATTTATTGTGTCCCCATTTCTCACATGGTGAAACTTGGTATATTTTTTTTCAGGGGGCTCAGCTTGTTCAATTCGGTACCCGAGGCCCTTTTCAGAGGGTTCAGTTGTTTTTTGAGCCCTTGGTAAGGACATTTGGATATATTTAGTAGAGACCAGGCAAGGCAATACCCAATGAAAAAAGAAAGCTAGCATGAGAACAAGAGGCAAAGGAAACTTACGTGGTAAGAAGAAGTTGTTTTGAAAAAGATGGAGTCCATCTCTCAGATCTGGGAGCTCTATTGTGGTGTGTTAGTCTGGGTAGACTAGAGAAACAGACTCATAAATACTCATGTGTATAAGAAAGGATTTTATATACAAGAGAAACTGTACATTAAGAAAACAACCCAGTCCAGTCCAAGTTCATAAGTCTGATATTAGCCACCCATATGTCCGATACCGGTCTATAAAATCTTCCTTAGACTCATGAAACACGTACAATGATGCCAAATGCAAGATGATCACAAGCCAGTGGGTAGGAAGTCTTTACCTCTAGTGACATTGTAGGCATCTCACTCTGTGGCTTCTCTGACTCAAGGGTTCTGGTTCCAAGTGGCTTGTCTGGCTCAGGGCACTAGGGTAGTCCCATGTGTCTTATCAGCAACAATGTCTCCCAGGGAGTGAGCAAAGAGAGATAGTGTCTCCTGCCTCCAAGAAGAACTCACCACATTTCCCAGAATTCTCAGAGGATAAGGCTCTGCTCACACAGAGGTCTCATTGGCTGTCTCCAGATCGACAGGTTTGACTCCACCCCTACACTCTTAATCCTCAAATTGACACCAGATTAGGTACCTGCCACATGTGGTATCTTTTGGAGCAGGTGCAGGAAAAGGACTAACGGTCAATTGGAAAAATAGGGAGTCCAGGGAGGGAAAAATCTTAAGTGAAAGTGCCATTTTTCTAGGAACTCCCATTATTCCTTTTTTCACACATCCTTTGTGATTGCCTTCTGGAGTCTACTTGTGGGTGGGTTCTTTGCAGATCACAGTTGTGAAGGAAGCATGAGACCTCGCTCCTTGAATCCACAGCCTGGCTGGAGGGCAGAGCTCCTCATCTCAGAGCCCTTCAACTGAGAAGGGCGGGAGCTCTGGGGATGGTCTGAGATTTCAATCTAGCTGAGAAACTCCTTGTCAGGGACAAGTTGCCAGAAAGCAGGTCCGTTTTCCCAAAGGGGCTGGAAAAAATACACATGCATTCGTCCAGTAAAGCCAGAGGGAAGACCCGGCCAGGGGGAGTTGTCCCGCCAGAAGGTGAAATGTTTGCACACACCAGACAGTGTGTCTGGCTACCTTGCAGGAGGGTCCCTGTTTGGTCTGGGGAAACAGTTCCATGTTTACCACCAGGCCAGGGCCTATGGGCAAATAACAATGAGCAGGCCCCAGCAGTCAGAGGAGCCTCCATTACAAGTGGCTGTCTCATTAGAGGGTGGGGAGTGTTTTCCAGCATGGGACTCTGAGACGGAGCAGCCTGAGCAGCTGCCTTAGAGGGAAGCCCACATGCCTGGAAAGCAGCACATTTCCACAGACATACCTTGAATGGGAAGGTGACCACCCACTTGGTGACACACAAGCTGCCTTTCAGTTTTCTTTCTAGGGGCACCTTTTAGGGGGCTGACTACTGGGGCGGGTGCTTGGTATAGTCTAGCCGACGGCCCAGGAAATTCCTGCATCCAATGGCAGTATTTTTTGGACACAAAGATCAAAGAGGGCAGTGTGTCTTGCTGGTGAAGGGGCACCCACTGTATAGAGAAGTCAAAGTGGGTCAGTGTCTGTGCATTTATTATTTCTTTCTTTCCCCTTTCTGTCGGGGGTCGGGGTGCATTTTGCTCCAGCCAGGCAGAAACCTGGCAGTTTCCCAGTTGTGAAATTCTACTGATAATGGTTTTAAGTGAAGGGCAGGGGCATGTGGTCTGCTGGAGCCCTGTGACCTAGGCAAGTGTCAAGCTCAGACTGAATGGACCAGGAGGACTTTGATTTGATGACCATTAAAGGTCAGGCACGTAATGGGATCAGATGTGTCAGTGGAGGGTGAAGTCCATAGCATAATAGATAGATGGTAATTAAGTAGTCGTGTTTAATAAGAGCCATCAGAGTTAAAGGCATTGTTGGAAAGAACAGGTTGGGGAAAGGATGAGAAGGCAGGAAGAAAGATGGGGGGGAGGGGGGAAAGGGTTAATCTATCTCAGCATCATTTTTTTGTGATACAAATGAAAAACTTGGTGGAGATGCGTGTGCGTACATCTGTGCGTTTGCATTTCAGGCAGCGCAATTTTTTTTAATGTGCAAAAACTGTCTGTTCTTCCCCTTAGATGACTTTGAAGGGTAAAGAGGGTAGGTAGAGGAGAATTAGATTCATGAACTTAATTCATGAATTAAACCACGTGACAACCCAAGCCATGTACATTTAGAAAATTTAGCTACAAACACTCCCATACATAGCTAACTAGATATTTCAAAGAGTAAGCTATATTTTCCATAGAATAAGAGGCTGAGTTGTTGCTGGTGTTTGGTTTTATGTAAACCATGAAGTTCCTAGAATTGATTCATTGATTTCTCAGTGACAGCATTACGGTTTTAGAAAGCTATCATCTGTTACTACTTAATCTAATACCAGTGGAACATTATCATTTACTAAGATAGCACTTTGAACTAGACTATACAAGGGGACTTGAAAGATTTTTGGGAATTGGACTTAAAAGATTAAAGTTAAAAGTGATATAAAATTTACTTCTTCCCATAAACTACATCAAGCTCAAGGCACCTTTGTAAATGATGATGTTTCCTTCTGAAGAATTGAGGATCCGGGAAGATAAGCAGGTGCATGGGGTCTTCATTTCACATTGTTAACTGAAGGAAAATGAATGTCCCTTAAAGGTTTTTCAATAGTGGGCAATAAAATGAAGCCAGAGGGAACCAAATCAGCACAGTAATGATTTCCCCTATACCTTCCTGTCAAACTCCCTCCTTGTTTGAGGAGAGGAAGGAAGAGGAGCCTTTTGGTAGTAGAGACCCTCTTGGTAAAGTTTTCTGGGCATTTTTTTTCTGATGAAGTTTGAGTAACTTTCTCAAAACAGTCTCATAACAAGCAGATGCTATTGGTTTGGGGCCCACCAGAAAGTCAACAAACAAAACACCTTGACTGCCCCTCAAGTCATTGTCGCGTGACCTATGTTTCTGCTGTGTTTGCTTTGACTGGACCATTTCCACCTCTCTAACCATTGTTTTGTCTTCAGGGTTGTATTGGCAAATCCATATTTCTCCTCTCACTGCAGTGCTTCCAAGAGATGCTCTAGTATCTTGAGTCTATTTGTGTAAAATTTCCTTCGAGAGCCCTACCTTTGTCTTAGCCGTTTTAGTGCCCATTGAGTGGAAAGCGTGCTCCATTTTAATAGTTTTCTGTCAGAATTGTGTAAACCAAGCTAATCGAGGTGTGTATGCTGTTGACTGTTGTTTTCCTGGTGATCATAGGCCACCTTCAATGATGGCACCAAAACGATGAATTTTTTCCCTTGCAAATTGAATGCAGATGGTTAGCCACTGCTGGCTTCATCTTCAACATTGTTTTAGCCCTTCTTAAAATGAATGATCTATTTGTAGACTTTGGATTTCCTCCAGGTACCCTGTCCATAAACTTTTCATAATGTATCAATGATGTCACCACTTTTTTAACTTAAACTTTACCACAAAATTGATGTTTGTTCTTGTTTTCACTTAATAGAACTCACACTGCTCTGAAAGGGGCTCTTTTCAAACTGTTGTCTTATTCTTCTTCATGCCTCAAGGTAGACCTTGTTCCAACATCCCATGATAAGTTAGAATGAGTTTGATGCAAAAAAGAAAGAAAGAAAAAAGAAATCCACATGGAAGTTTTTTTTTCCCACAAAATACATTTTCCATGAACTTTTTTTTTTGGCATCACTGCCCTCTGGTGGTCATGGGAGCTACCCAGCGCTGCTCCTGAGAGCTGCCGCTGGGTTTGAACCACCAAGCCCGCGGGCCGCAGTCCCGCACTCAACCGCTTATGCCACCAGGGCTCAGTTTTCCACGAACTTTTTGAAGAAACCCCATAAAAGCAAGGGCAGTTTGAATGTTGCAGTGATCGTGTACTTTTGATGTCATTTTCATCTGTTTGCAGAAACCATCAATGGTCATCATTGCTCATAGATTAAAGATCTAGCTTTAATCTAGGATAGCCAGAAGTAAAGAGTTAATCAGGACTACGTAAGTTGACCACACCGTCTAGGTAGGAATAGACAGGGAAAGGGGTTTAATGTCTAGCATGCATGCTGCTCCTTCCTTCTTGGTTCTCTGTACCACAAATATATGTACAAGAAGTGTTCTGACTTTCAGGACTTCTGAATTTCTCTTTTCATCAGGTTTGACTCAGTAGAGAACCCACATCTGAAAGTAGACTTGGATTGATGACCATTCTTCTAAAAACGGTGACCTGGGCAGGCTGACCTTAGCCGCTATGCTCTTAACTACTGGGTTGTATTGTCTGTGAGTCTTTGAGATGGTAGTCTGGTTTTCTGAGAGTTTGATGGTATCTTGGAAGCCCTGGTGCCAACGCAGTGCTAGACACACAATAGGAGCACCATAAATGAGAGGTAAGTCATTTAATCAACTGATTCCCACTGACATATAGTGAATGGAGTTGTCCAGGCAAAATGTCTCAACAATATGGTGATACGATCTCCAGGCAAAATGTCTCAACAATATGGTGATACAATCTCAGCCCCTTGGTGAGAATGGATATGGTTTGGAAGATGTATGGGAGTGAGCACACCACAAGTGCCAGGTGTGGAGCTGGCTTTACTTCCTCAGTCTGAAAACACTTATTTTCTTGGCAACTCGTGATCTACAAACAGGCAGGGTTTTTGGCAGACACAGTCTTATGATTGGGAGTGAATTTATTTTAAGAATGAATTGACCCTCTTTTGAAAATGGTGACGGCAACATATATACGAATATGCCTGATACAGTCGATGTCTGGAAAGTTAAAAGAGCTGTAAGAGCCCCCCAACAAAATGATTGTAATAAAAAAAGAAAAAAAATGAATGGACCTTTGGTAGAAGCTATGAGGGCCCCATTGAAGTAGAGTTCTGTTGGAATTTGTGCAACCACTGAGTTTTGGAATGGAGAGAGTATTTGGTAGGTTAAGAGGAGCTATGAGTGCTTGCGACTCAAATGGCTAGCTTTAAAAGTTTGTGACCAAGATCACATTCTTCCTCTTCTTTTTGTTGGGTTGTGCCATATCTCAGAACTAGTAGGTAATGGTGGGAGCCACCAGTGATAGTTTGGTCCTCCTATGACAGATGCCCGGGCCTCTTTTGATAGTAACCTGAGGATGATACAATAAGCAATTCCAATTGAACCTTTTTTTATTTTCAAGAACATTTTTATAGGCAACCAAATGAATCAGCCAGTGACCGCTCTTATGATGACTTTATGCTAACATTTAGGGAACCCTTGTTAAGTGTTGTTCTAAAGCAGTGGTTCTCAACCTTCCTCATGTCTGGACCCTTTCATACAGTGCCTCATGTTGTGCTGACACCCCTCTCCACCAACCATAACATTATTTTCATGGCTACTTCATCACTGTCATTTTGCTACTGTTACGGATTGGGCGACTTCTGTGAAAGAGTCGTTTGACCCCTAAAGGGGTCGCGACCCACAGGTTGAGAACCACGGAGGTAAAGACTCTTACCTATGTACTCACTTAATTTTCACAACAGCCTTATTTTATCAATGAGCAAGTGCAGACGCTGGGACGCTGGGTAAAAGATGGGTTTAAGAAGCTCGCAAATACCAAGTGGAGCAAAGTTTTAAATTAGCAGGAACATCCCTCACATCACCTGAGAGACTATTTCATCGATTTCATTTCCTACGCAATGTCGAGTCTTTCGTTAGTGTGGCTCTCTCAGACTTCCTAAACTAATGGGAATTTAGAGCGCGTCTGTTTCATGGCACCCGTGTATGCATGAGGGCTTTGTGGCTCAGAGAAGTGATGTGACTGGCTGCTTGAATGTCCACTTCAAGACCTGCACCCTGTTTCCCACTGTGTTTCTCATGTTGTTTCTTTCATTTTTCAAAAAAGCACAAAGTCGTGGTGCTTTGTCTTCTTTCAACTCCCGTTTTTTTTTTTTGGGGGGTGGGTATCACTGCCCTCTGGTGGGAATGGGAGGTCCAGCCTTGCTCCTGGAGAGCTGCTGCTGGATTTGAACTGCCAAGCCAGTGGGCTGCAGTCCTGTATTCAACCACTACACCACTGGGGGGCAGCCTTCAAGTCTCTTTACAGAAGAGAAAAACACAGGCACTTTTGCCTTGGCTCTTAAGTCTTTGCAGCATAGCTTGTTCCCTAGAAATGGCTGTATTGGAAGCGACTGCTGTCGTAGGTCCAGACCTTGCTCTTCTGAGCCTGGTGCCTGGCTGCAGGTCACCTTGAGAAAGGGGATCGCTGGTGTTATCAGACTCCCGAAGGCTGCCTTCACTAGGTTATTTTGGTTCTGGATTACTTCCGGAGCCCTTGGAACCAACCTTGGCCAAATCGCTTAGAACACTTTTTTAATCACAACAGAGCACCTTCCTCTGCCAAAACAACTCCCTTTAAAAGTGTCCCAGCTCAACCGATAGACCAACATCAAATGGAGATAGGAAAACTGGAAGTGGATAGCATAATTAGGTGACTAAAATCAAAGAGCAGAGCGATTTCACAGCGATTGAACATTTGGGAAAGAATTTTTCATCAGGCTTCATCCAGATTCCTTCAAGGGGAGGAGGGGGGTGGGGTGGATCTTCTGAGAAACTGTTTGTAATGGTGGGACAAAAATGAAAGGCCTTCATCATTTACAGAGAAGAAACAGAAATCAGTGTTTGCCAAATAGGGCACTATGGGTGCTGGAGGCCCCAGGGGGCGGGGGTAGGGGGGGCACAGGCAGTTCGCAATGGAAACAAACCTGTTGAAAACTCAATAAGATGAACACCCGGGAGTACAAAAGAAGGAAGGAAGCTGACCATCACTCTGGCCCTCTGCACCGTGTGTTAAAATGAGAATTCTGGCCCCTTCTAAGAATAAGTCTTCCAGTATTCATTCCAGGAAGTCCCATTGCTTCAGCCTGGATGGCTAATATGAAAAACAAGGCGATTGTTTGTTGACACGTTATTTTAGCAGGTGCAGTTCCATTTTAAACAAGAAACAGCTATTGTTTTCAGGAATCGTGTGGATGACCGTCTCAGAACATGAAGGGCTGGCTCCACAGGGGGACCCCAGGGTGCTGTTTTTCACTTTGGCTTTGGGGTCCAATCGTTCTCCTTTGTACAGTTATGACTAGCACCCCCTGGAGGATTATGTGGGCTTCAAAAAAGGAAAGCAAGTTTGCTCTCATAAATGATTAAAATCCACCCCTCCCACACCCCAGGAAAATTCTTGGGCAGGATGAGAAGAGAAGGGTGGTCCGGCCGTGGAGAATCCTGATGAAGGGCTACCCCATCAGGACAAGGAGTGACAGCATTAGGAACCAGAGAGGGGGGACTTTGGAATTCCCTCCCCCCAGTTTTATTTATTAAAAAAAAATCATTTTATGGGGGCGCGTACAACTTTCATCACAATCCATCCATCCATACCATGTGTCAAGCACATGTGTACATCTGTTGCCCTCATCATTCTCAAAACTTTTGCTTTCCACCGGAGCCCTTGGTATCAGCTCCTCATTTCCCCCCCTCCCGCAGGAACCCTGGATCATCTATCGATGATCACTGCTCTGTCCTATCTCGCACTGTCCGTCGGACGTCTTGGGAATTGGGCATTATAAGGGGTGATGGCAGTGGACTTCCCTGAGGCTTTAAGGCTTGGCCGCTCTGCTGCCCTCCTTTAGGGGAGCTCTGAGTCAGAGGCCACTCGCGGGCGGGCAGGGGGTCGATTTCAGCCTCCCCAGGGCTGACACCCCTGGACACCTGCATGTTCCATTTTCTTCCGGGCCCTGGCGGAGGGATGGAGAGGAGAGGCCGCGGGTAGACGCAGGAGAGGGTTTCGCACACAGGAGGGCCAGGACCAGGAAGGTCCAGGCCTGCCCTTCCTTTTGTGTCCTGGCGACACGCGTGCCCGCGGCCTTATTTGGGAGCTGTGGCTGCGGATGACTTGATGGGTGGCACGGCGCCCTCATCCCTCTGCAGGGGCCCCCTCCTGGGGAACACTAAATGGGGACTGCGGGGCGCGGGCGGTGGGAGCCTGTGGAGTTACTTTTTCTAACCCACGATAAATTCGGACACAAATGGCAGCCGAGTTAGTGGCCGGCAATGCCAACACGTTTTGCAGCCCAGTGGCTGGGCTTGGGGCGCTGCCTCTCAGCCCGAGCGAGGGTGGTCCCGGGTCGGGTCCGGTCCAGTGTGTGGGTGAGAGCTCCCCTCAAAGTCCGCCTTGCCTCCAGGACGGTGGTGGTTTTAAAATGGAAGCGGCTTGAGCCCACCACCTGGTTTGCGGTGGATGCTGTTTATCTTCCACGAGAGACGCTGGTGTGCTTTGCAACCTTGGTCGTCACTGAACGACTGTCTAATTGATTTATGCACTCTATCCGAGGTGCAGCGGGGAGGCAAATGTAAATTGATGTGGCTAGCTAGACCAGAATCACTCTGTGGGCTTAAAGTCGGCTGCATTTCAGCAGGTGTAAGCCACCCTGGTGTGTGTGTATTAGTTTTTGGTGAGCTGTGCATTTACTTATTATTTTTTTTTGATGAAGTAAATTTTCTAACCTAAACCCTCTTGGCTGGTTAAGGTTGGGAAATCACACAAAAGGCCCAGGGTGTCTTGCCCTTTTTAGGCCTCACTCTCCGTTTTAGATGCCTGATCACCAACTTTGCTCATTCTGCTATACCTGAGTAGCGGTTTTTTTTGTGGGGTGGTGGTGGTGGTGGTGGTGGTGGTGCCTAAAGGGCTGGTGGGAAGCAAGAAGACAAAGGTAGTATGTGCATATTTTGGGGGTGTATGTGGAGGAAGCAGGGAGGGGTGATCATCCAGACTGACATGCCTATCTCTTTCTGGGTCTTCCTGGACAAGTCATCATGACTCATCTCTCAAATGGGAGGAGTGCCCCATCATTGGCCTACTGGGAAGACTCAACAAGATAAAAGGTTTTAAGATATGTTCCAATAGATGGCAGCGAACCGAAAGAAAAGGGAGTCGGAAGAAATAAAGTAGAAGGAAAAAACTGTCCCCCAAGCCAAGATCTGCCTGGGAAGCATAGAGTGAGACATACTTGGAGGAGAGAGATGGGAATAAACTTAGCTAGAGAGAGAGAAGGGTCGAGAGCATGGCTTGAACAAAGAGTGAACATCCACTCACTGGAGATGGGATTAGGTAATGGTGCCAAGAAGAGGCTCGGGATTGTCAAGATTCAGCAAAGCAAGACTTGAAACGCTACATAATTGTAATCACAGCTGATGTTAGGTGAGTTTCCATGGAGTCAATCATTGACTCCTAATGATCTCATGTGATGAGTTGAACTGCCCCATCAGGTGATGTAGGCTGTATTCTTTATTTTTAATTTTAAAAACATTTTAATATCCATCTATCATCTATCTATCTACCTACCTATCTATCCGGGCTGTATCCTTTCAGGGACAGATCACCAGGTCTTTTTTTTGGTAGAGTCATGGGGTGGGATTGAACCGCCAACTTTTGGATTAATAGTTGAGAACTTAACTGTTGCGCCACCTGAGTTTGTTAGGTTGGAATCATCTTAAATATGAAACAGACTCCCATTCAGAGCTCCATTCCTTCCACCAGATTCTATCAAATTTGTGGTGAGGAGCAAGTCTTGTCTGTATTGTTCAAAGTTTTTGCTCAAAGAAGAGAAGAGCAAGGCCTTCTCTTTCAGCGTCAGCTGAAGCTATTTCTGCCTTTCTCTAATTTTCTTTGGCTGTTGCCTCTAAAAACCTGCAATCCATTTCATTAACCTCCTTTGCCATGGCGGGTGAGAAAGCACCAGGTATAGCTTTTTATCTGATGAGAGAGAGAGAGAGAGACAGAGAGACAGAGAGAGATCTCCCTTTGTGTTGTCCTAGGCCTCTAAGCCTTAGATTTGTAGAATAGAATTGGTTATCGACTTCATGCTATTCTACATTCATTTTAATTCTTGACTTCGGCTGACTTGTGTTAGACAAAGACCTGCTGTCCACCACCCGGGTCGGTGCACCGGAGGCTCACCAAAGTCATATCACCGGCGCAAGGCAGTTGGTAGGTGAACATGTGTCTTTCCTTCTTTGGTAGTCTATTTAGCAAGATTAATTGGCCCCCAACTCTAAAAGACAGCTTTGTAGATAATTTTTTTTAGCAGGGGGTGAGTAACAAGGATTGTTACCAGATTTTCTTCTAAGTCGAATTCTTTGAACTTGGGAGGGGACGGTCCTCAGTGTCGCTTTTCAGCTACTAGGAATAGACATATATATTCCTCCAAGCCCCTATCTCTTGTTCCCCAAACTTCCTCATAATTTGATTCACTGAACCAGGATGGCATGATGCTTTCATTGCCGCCTCCAAACACCCTGCATACAAGTTTCAAATTGCCAGGTTTCCTAGAAATGGCCATCCACTAGACAGCCTGCTTTGGGTGTCAGCATCAGGAGCAAACTCCGGTCCTTGGGGAGAACAAGCAAGTGGCCACAGTGCCCCCCCTCCACCCCCGACAGTGACCCCTCTCTCCTGCCCACCCCCTCTCAGTGCCGAGGGCTGGCAGGCTGTGCTAGTCTCAAAGAATTGGAAAGAAGCCACCAACAGGAATTATTGAACAATTGCTCTGTGAAACTTAAGATAACACTTTGTTCCACTACAGCGCAATTGCTGTGTGACAGAAGGAAATTATCTGTTTAGCTCTTGATTAACATTATGTGAGAAAAATAAAATTAAAGTTGATGGTATCTAGTCCAAGAAGGAATGCCTGTGTTTATTTTAAAGAACAAATATTAACTCAGCCCTTTTGTAGAGTGAAGGGAACCAGCTTTGGAGGATTCTTCGTTTGCAGATGCAATTTTAGAAAACAACAAAAACCTAAGAAAAGGAATATCCTTTAAGATACCAATGGGGCGCCTTCTGCTATCAGATGAAAAGACAACCAAACCCCAAACCAAACCAGTTGCTATTGAGTGTACGTTGACTGCTGCTGACCCAGGCAGAGCCAGTTAGACCTGTAGTACACATGGTTTTCAATGGTTGATACTTTAGAAGCAGCCTCCTTCCTTCTAGTTGCTTCCAGGTGGGTGTAAGCTGCTACCTGCAGTGAATCGTCAGGTGTTCAGCGGGTTGCAGTGCCCAGTTACTCTATAGGCAGCATGTTAGGTACTCTTGGAATCTTCCAGAAATCATGGGATTAGGAATATACTGATCTGAAGTCGCCTCTTTGTATAGTTGACAGGTGTGTATGTGTATGATGATGGTTTTATGATGGTTTAATTTGTAGAAAAACCTGTACAAGTTCTATTGAGTTTATTACAAAATTAGCAATCAATGAAAAAAGCAAATATATATATGTATATATATGTATATATAGATATTTGAATCATTCTATTGGGGGCTCGTAAAACTCTTAGCACAATCCATGCCTCCATCCATCGTGTCAAGCACATTTGTACCTTTGTTGCCATCATAATTCTCAAAACATTTGCTTTCTACTTGAGCCCTTGATATCAGCTCATTTTCTTCCTCCCTCCTCCACTCCCTCATGAACCCTTGATTATTTATAAATTATTATTTTGCTATATTTTACACTGTCTGATGTCTCCCTTCACCCATAAAGCAAATATTTTACCACTAGTGTAAAAATAGCTTTAATAATGTTTGAGCTAAGAATGCTAACAGCCATAACTCTTAATTCAGTTCTCAAAGATTCATGAAAAAAAAAAGATTCATGTTTTTATTCACCCAGGTTTCTGAAGGCCCTCGATGTATAAGCAGTGTCCTGGGCCCTGGGGGAGATAGCGTGATGGAGACAACAAGTTTTTTTTTTTTTTTTTTTTTGTGCCAGTGAGTCTAGCCTGTAGGGAAGACATACATGTGGTGAATGTGAAGCTTACTGAGAAGGGTCAGCCAGTTGAACTGCTGTTCCTAGTATGTCTTCAGTCTGCCTTTCCTTTGTCGGAGCATATGCAAACCAAACCCTGGGTCGTGGAATCAGGCTACAGCTGCCCGGTAGGCTTCCAAGGCCGTCCTCTTTATGGAAGCAGACTGTCACATCATTGCCCTGTGGAATGACTGAACTGGTGAGTTTGCAGTGCTAGCATTTTGGTCAGCAGCTGAGAGTTTCATAAACATGAATGCAGTCTTTACACCAGAGTAGTGCTTCGTGGGGTCCAGAAACTTCCTAAGCACTTCAGGGACAGGGAACTCATCTTGCCAGTTGAAGATAAGGAAACAGTGGCTCAGTGTGGTGGAATATTTTGCTCAACTCCGAGGTGGTGAAGGATTTGAAGTTTGCAACCTCTTGCTGTGCTATGGTGCCTTCCCAGAGGTGGGTCGCCCCTAAGCCCGAGGCAAAGAGAAGGGACAAGCTCATAGCCTATTAGCTGACCGATTTGTTTCCATCACTTGGGCCTGCTGGGCTATAGAACACATGCCAGACCTTCTTTCCCAAGCAGGGATAGGATCTTGAATTGTGGAAATCATTTGAGAAGGAATGTGGGGGTGGGGGGGAGGAGAAGTTATTCAAAGAAGTCTAACAATCTAGGAGTGCTGGTGGCGCTGTGGGTTAGGCATGGGTTGTTGACTGTGAGGTTGGTGGCTCAAATCCACCAGCCACTCCTGAGAACGATGCGACTGGCTGCTATTGTCAAGCTGTGCAGGCTCAGAAACCGTACACAAGGTTGGCAGGAGTTGGGTACCACCTCAATGGCAGTGGGGTTCATTTGCATTTGGAACAGCGAACAATCCCTTTATCATGTTAAGGAAAACACAAGATAAAAATGAACAGTTGATCTCATTTTTTGTTAATCTCATTTGAAGTTCTTTTTATTCTTCTTAATATCAATCATTTGCTTAAATCTCTTCCGCCAATCAGAAAACAACCCAGTGGTATAGGTGCACAAAGTCAGTTCCCAACCTTGGGTTTGGAGAAAGATCTACTTACTACTGGAAGACAAGCAAATATAAAGCTATGGTTAACTCAGGAAGGGACGAATATTAAACAGGCATTCTCAATTATCTAGTGTCTATTTAAAGGAGGAGACGAAAAAAAAATAAAGGAGCCTCACACATCCTTATCTGCACACTCACAAACGTGAGAGCAATTAAAATTGTATTACCACAATATCATGGAAACTTCTATTAAATAAAAATATCAAAAGTGAAGCTAGCTGAGCCCCGGTGGCGTAGTGGTTGTGCGCGGGGCTGCGGCCCACTGGGTTGGAGGTTCAAATCCAGCAGCAAGGCCGGGCGGGCCTCTGACTCCCACCACCAGGGGCAGTGATGCCCAAAACAAACAAACAAACAAACAAAAAAGTGAAGCTATTATTTCTTGACTACCTCCACCAAGGCCTATACATCCCTGAAGGTGTCCTTCCCATTTCGCAAACCCTTCCCAGAAAAATTTTATGTTCTTCAATTTATACCATGTCACAAGTCATTTCTACATTCTTGAGGGACTCAGACAGTGTTGTTTTAAATAGTCTTTGTGTTTGACGAGCAGAGGGATCGGAAGGGGCAAGATCAAGGCTGGAGGATGGTGGAGGTGGTAAGGTTTCCCAATGAAGTTCTCCTAGATGCCCTTGCTTCACTGTCATGATAGGAAAAGAATTCCTTGACCAAACCTTTCTGGCCATTTCTTCACCAATGCAGTGTACGTTTTTTTTAAATGTCTTCATCATAAGTCCCCAAGATTAAAGTGACCAGACGTCCCACTTTTTAACAACTTAACAAGGTCCCGCGGTGTTTTAAAATTAAAATAAATATATTACAATACTATTTTTGCTTTCTATGAAAATTTTGTTGCTCCATATAGACCTGTCCTGTGTTCTTTAAGAAGATCTATTGAGACTACCCTTTTGTGTTTCCAAAACAGTCACTGTAACCTTCTGAGTTGGCTTCTTTGCCTGGAATCTCACTGACCTGGGAAACCCTCAAAAAACTGCTGTTTTGATGAGACTTGTTGTACCCCAGTGTGCCTAAGACAAGCAAATTTGTCTGCAGGCATCCACTGATCTCAGAGGCTTACTTCGCTTGAAATAAACCTGCCACTATAGGAATTGGAATTGTGGTAGCAATATTTTTTGACTTACCCTTGTCTATGTTTATCTGGAAGTGCTTGTAAGTCCTGTACCTCTCAAGGATTCCCATGCTTTATGGTTTGCTTGTGTGAGAGAAATAACACAGAGAGAGAGAGAGAGAGAGAGAGAGAGAGAGAGAGAGAGAGAAGAAAAGTGAATAAAAAAATCTTAGGGGATAATGAAATGACTTAATGGATGGATATATGAGCTCACTGGTTTTTAGTAATGGGCAAATCATAAGCACAATTTCTCACCCCAGGAAATCTAACGCAGAAAATGAGACCATCTCTCTAGTTATGCTTAACAGGATATTTTAACTAGATGTTGAGTTTGATCCTAGTTCCAATTCCTTGCCAGCAGAGACTCCGATTTATTCATTTTATTTCAGGTGTCTCAGTGAGAACCTGGTATGGAACAAGCCTCAAGCTGTTCTCACCGCCTTAGTGTTGAAGCCATCACATGAGGACCCCATAGGGCATAGTAGAAGGCCCCTTTGGGTTTTGGAGGCTGTACATCTCTCCAAGGGCAGAAAGCCCCTTCTTTCTCCCATGTGGTAGCTGCTGCTATGAAGGATTGATCTTGAGGCTCATAGCCCAGGGTTGACCTGCTGGTCCAGACCAGGGCCTGGTAGGTGGACACGGCATGAGTAAGCTTGGAGACATTGGATTTTGCTGGAATAACTCTGGGGTTTCAACAAAAAGACCTCCTCACCTCAGAAGATGGTCACTGGCCACATGCCATCTTCTCCTTGAACTCAAGCTGCCCCACTGAACCGCTGTGCTTTGAAGACTGCAAGTTGGGCCTGCTCAGGAACCCAGCGGGAAGCTTTGTGTCTGTGACCCTGGCCCCCGTGGGCAGTGTCAAGAGATTAGCATGTCCTGGCTGCAAGGCCAGAGATGTACGCCCCGATTACCCGGGTCACAGGTCCACATTCTTGTATGCAGCAGGAGCATTAATTAGTGACAATTACCTATTGGAAAAAAGAAGGCCAGTCCTGAGTGCTCCTTCCAAAAAACTTAAAGACAGAAGGAAGCTTCTAACAATGGGTCAGGGGAGATGCATTTCCGCCCCGATGTGAAAAACAAGGTACTGTCTAATTGATGAGTAGTGGGAGCTCACAGAGACGCTTTGATGAGCCATCTCCTGCTTCCTGATATTGTGACCCCCTCAACAAACACTGACAAATAAAACCAGCATGCCTTCGATATAAATGAGGGCACACTATCTGACGAGATGCTTCGTTCTCAGGATGTGGTTGAAATCCTGTTATGAATAAGGCTTACATCCTTGCCACTGGAATAATATTTTTGTACTGTGGAAGTCAATGGTAAGGAAAAAAATGGACAGGTCACCTAATATGTAAACACTTTAACTTTGATGTCCTATCTCGCTGGCTGGGGCGGGTCCTAGAGAGTCAGAGAACACAGTGCTTCCTTGAGGTTTCTCTCCTTCTCCCCAAATGCTCTCATTTTCTCTGCCCGTGGGTGGCCTTTTGGACTGTGAGTCTGACTTGGAAGGTGTTGGGTCAGAATTTCTTTGCCGCCTCATAACATCACTGGCCCCGCCCCCTGGAATCGTCCTTAAGCATGGAGGACTGTGCTCACTGGGATTGCACACAGAACCCCCCCCCCCCCCCCCCCCCCCCCCGCCCCAGGGATATTTGGTCCCAGGGAAGGTGAGAGCATGCATTTTGTCAAGTTACAAACTTGTGGAGAATTTGTGGGTTCTACATTTCAAACGGAACTCAAATCTTTTGAGGCTCAAGTTCCATTTGCTCTTGGCAAAACACAATTTCCTGGTTCAAAAGAAAATAATCACATAAAAAAGGGCCCCCAAGGCTTCTTGGACATCAAAGCTTATGAGATACCCTTATAAAACAGCATTTTGATGATTTTTAAATTATAGGAACCAGGAACATACAGATTAAAACTACCCTTGAACTACCCTTAAGTTAAAAAAAAATCCAAGGGCAAAGATGTTGGCAGGGTGCACTACACTTTGGATGTTTTTGCCAAAAGTGAGATATTTTAGTCTTCCTGCTCTCTCCCCCAATTGAAATAGTTTTTTAAAAAATCTACAGCTATTTCAAATTCCACTCCAACGTTTGCCTGGTGTACAGATTTCACACATAAAGGAATAGTCACAATCTTCTTGAACTCACCGTTTCTTTGAAAATGATGTTCATAATTTTGTCTAGTGTTCAAACAACCTAAGGAGCAAATATATCCTTGCTGGTAAGTACCACTGCTGAGCCAAACTGACGGTTTTTTTTTTTAATGCATGCCTTTAAAAAAGTTGTACTAGAAAAGCAATTCTCAACTGAGGGCACTTTTGATTCTCAGGGGACATTCGACAACATCCAGAGACCTATTTTGTTGCCATAACTGGACTGAGGGATTCTATTCCCAGGGACATCTCTGAACACCTTCCTTACAACAGATCATTATCTCGCTCAAAATTTGGAGAGCACTGAAGCTTAGAAACTCTGTTCTAGACTCTGGAAGAATTATAGACCATTATCTTCTCCAGGGACTTACCTTCCTTCCAACCAAAGTTGATTAAAAGTAAAGGAAAAAAAAAGGAAAAAAAAGAAAAAAGTAAAAGAAAAAAGAAAAAAAAAGGGAAATAAAAAGAAAACAGAAAAATCCTGATGTCCAGGCATAACTGATTGGATGTGAGCAAGAGAGGATCAGGAGAGAAAAGGAGAAGTCTTTGCAAGGTTACAGTAATCCTTTAGACTTTGAAAGTCCATTCCAATGTAATGAAGAATTACAATAAAAATGAAAAGAAATAAGGATTCCAAGATCCTAGGACAAATTCCACCGAATGAATTATTAGTAGTTATCAGAATGCTCTTCAAGTCCAAGGAAATTAATGGGTCTATGTTGTATTCACATATTCTGTTTATCATTGTTTGCTTTTGAATGCTATTATCTGCGAGTCCAAAGTCGAGGGCTATGACTGAGTGTCTTTCTTATTTCTCCCATGTTGAGGTTTGCTCCATCATTCATTATCATGCATCATTGATTAAGCACCACTGGAAGGGCTGGAATGAGGGAAGCAGTATGTTCATGTGAGCTAAGGTGAGGTGGGCAGGATTCCGGTAGAGAAGCTAGCGAAGGTTGAATGCCTGGCCTCATCTAGAAATGCCATTCTCCCGACATAGGATTTTTTGGAAAAAGTTGGCAGCAGTCTCCTGACACTGACACTGTGCCTGTGTTGGGGGGAATTGGCAAATGCCTCTAACTGCCTTGGGGGCGATGAGAGAGAAAGAGAGAGAGAGACTGAGAGAGAGAGAGAGAGAGAGAGAGAGAGAGAGATACAATTTAGGCAGGGAGAGTCATCTGAAGCATCTGTCTAAAAACAGAGCAGCAGTAACATCCACAATAACAAGTTGGATCTTGCCTTCCCTATAAGTCACTGACTCAGAATCTCTTGAGATATGAAATTTTAAACAAGGGTCTTAGGTGATTGTTATCATCGGGCCAATTCGGGGCACTTCCCCCAGGTGACCAGTAAAACCCCATGCCCTCCGTGGAAACTTGAGTTCTGAGTCCCAACCTTTGCCCTCCGTTTGCTCCCCAATAGACTTACTCACTCATTCATTCAGCAAACATCTGTTGCACACCTGCTAAGTGTCAAAACTATTTTGAAGACTAAGGAGATCGCTATGAACATGACTGACAAGATCCCTGCTCTCATAGCGCTTATATTCGGGATTTCTCTGGGAAATAGCTGTGGTGCATTTGACTTGTCAGTCTGGTCTCTAATACAGACGAGAAAGACAGGTGCATACTGTTAAGGAAACGTACAGAGGTGTGCACTCTGAAGTACATACACATAGAAGATACATTGCTGGCATCCAAAAATACTTATCCTTACTATTTGTGTGAATTTGGGCACAGGACTTAATGTTTGTGTTTTCATGATGATGGGATGCCATGTTGTCTATCTCATAGGTTGTTGGGATGAGTCAGTACATGGCAAGATCTTGGTGTGGTGCATGCTACCTGGTTACACACATAATAAATAGCATTTCCTGTTATCCTCATTCTCATCATTATTGTTTGATTCTTGCTTTTCCTTCTCAACCAAACCCCATGATTCCCAGGACCACTGAGAGAAAATATGTTTGTTTTCCCAGAATACAGGACCGCCCCCCCCCCCGACTGTATTTTTTCACCAACTCAATCATCCATTTACTCTGTATGTATTGAGAACCTGTATGCCAAGTGCTGAGTGTGGGGCTAAGGGGTGGTAAACACAAAAATTAGAAGTGGAGTCACTAAGGTCAGGGCACAAATCCCTTGAAGGTTAAGTGGAAGAGGTATATGTGTCTAGATAAAATTCTCAGGGGAGGCAGAAGAGAGGAGGATTTCTTGTAGTTGGGGGTATTTGGGAAGAGAAATAACTGAATTTGCTTTGAGGAATGATAGTAACCAACCCACCCTGGGAAGACATGGTAAGCATAGAATAAATGTAATCCATTGACTTGCATGTGGAATATATTCTCCAGCCTCCTTACACGTACTGTTATAAGTTAGAGTTGAAATACCAAATCTCAGAAACAAGTGCACTAAATTGGCCTTCATAGTCTAGTTGGGAACCTAACAGTTATCGATAAGGTGGTTTTAAAAAAATCAATAGCTGTTTTATCTTGCCCTGAGTAACAAACAGCCAACACATAAATAAATGGTCCCTGACTTGCTGTTTGAAAGGTGGGGGTGTCTTGAATTCTTTGTTGCACCAACATGGAAGTGAGTCCTATTTTAAGTCTCTTCTTTACACGAGCTATAATTTGTCACTTTCCTCTCAACGTACCTCAAAGATACTAAGACCTCTTAAGGAAACGTGAATGCTGTACAGCTCTTGACTGTTACTTTATTTTATTTTACTTTACCTCTTTCACTAATTCACTTTTGGCTTATCTGGAGTTTGGTATGTAATTTGGAAATTGGGCTATGTTTTACTTGCTTAAATTGAAAAAAGAAATGATTAACTGGAATAACACTGCGCATTACTCAGATTTAATTATGTTTGTAATACATCACCCAGTGATACGGGGCAACTTCTTGCTGTTCACTTTCCATCAGGCGTTTTTCCTAACATATGGTCCTTGTGAAATAGTTTTGATTCAGAGCCCTCGGTAGCATATGGCAAAAAAAAAAAAATCCCCTGGAGTCAAATGCAAAGTAAAGGCCAGCCTCTGAGTCCCAAAGGAGCCCCCATCGACTGGGAGCCTGCAAGCCCTGAATCGGAATTGATGTCAGGATTTCACTCATCATGAAGACTTTACATTTGGTTTGGGACTTCAGAGCATGAGGTTCGGGATGTAAAAGTCAGAAGAGATATGGCTTTGGTAATGTCTGCAGAGATTCCTATGTCGATAAGGTCAGGAGAAAGTTAATAGATTTTTATCTTCTCATCACATGAACTTAATATAGTGCAACTCTTTGGTGGGGGTGGAGTGGCAGAATGGGGGAGGAAGCCCATTAGGTTTCTCAGTCTTCACAGCGGGTCCTGGAGGGCCTTACATTTTTGCTCCGGGTGAAACACACACACACACACACACACACACACACCAGAAAACGACATCAGTGTCACTCATTTTTCAATAATACAACTCAAAAACTTTTCAGCTTGAGCGCTGTGCCACCCTCCCTGGTCAGCAACAATGAGCAAAACGTGTCTCTCTCTCTGTCTCTCTCTCTGTCTCTGTCTCTCTCTCATCTCCCCGCCCCCACCCCGCCCCTTGTCTGCTGCTTATTCAATCACATATAAGTAAGAAAAGCTTGCATTTATGGGATTTTAACCAAATGTGAGCCAGTTCCATGTAAATGCCTTCAAGCAAATACTCAGAGCCATAAGGCAGTCACATTAGGGCTGCTTCACTCCTCCCCCACTCGTAATGACTGCCGGGTGCCCGCCCTGAAGGGAAAGCCCCTCTGACTGGCACTAGCTGGCACATGCCCGGTGTGGAAGGCAGGGCTCGAAAACCTGCCACCAAGACCAGCTTTACCCAGGGACCTGGGGGGACGACGGGAGGGGAAAAAACGTATCAGGCTCTCTCCAGATGCCCTGTTGGAAAATTTCTAGGCCATGTTGCTTGCAAAACCCACCTGCCCACCTGAGCTCTGCATTCGGAGGGGCTCTGAGCAGGGACCTGAATTGGTGGTGACTGTGCCTTCTCCGACCAGGGGATGTCCGAGTGCGAGGCAGGAAGCCGGGAGGCTGGAAGGCAAGGCAAGTCCACGGAGGGACAGCACCAGGTCAGCCTGACTAGCAGGCTCAGCGATCAAACGCGTCACACCTGTCTTGGCCACTGGTGCAGGTGTTCTAGGTCAGCTCTCTCTGTGGTTATCAATCGCTGACAGTTGACAGTTTAATTTTACACCGCAAGTACCTCATTACTTGTGTAGGCACTTGAAGAACACGCGGGCACTGGATCGGATCAGTGATCAATGACAGAGGTTGCATCGGGTGCAAGTGGTAGCCGTAAAAGTGAAGGTCTCCGCGCATGAGTGGGCAGTGGTAGGGGATACATGACAAGGGGAGTTTAAGTGACAAACAGTCTGTCAGGCTGAAAAGAATGGAGATTTGCCAGAGAGCTAGCTGGAGAGCGTAAAACACATCTCTTGATTTGAGAGAAATGAAAGGGGAAGAGAAAAAAAAAACAACAACAAAAACAACACACACACCCCAAGAAGCATGATCTTCCTTCCTTGAAAGGGCTCACGCAAATGTGTGGGACAGTGCCACTTTTACGGGACGGGGCAGGGACACATGCTGGTGTTTGGGAATCCAACATTGGCAGGCTGCCCCGAAGCTGTTGTGTGTGGGAACAAACCGCCCCCCTCTCTGACACCAGGGCTTGTGCTGTTTCAGATCGTCCTGCGGCAGCTCGTGGTGGCCATTCAATAATCAGAAAGTCTTTCCATGTGAACCCGCTAGTTCTTATCAATATAAATCCTGGCCGAGACCACCAAAAATAGATTGCTTTTTAGCAGTAGGAAAAACACATTCTTTCAAGTGTCTTTTGTGGTGGGGGCTCCCATAAATTCCTGGCAATTTCCCTCTCCTCTCATTTTTTTCTTTTCCAAGAGGGGTTTCTCACACTCTTTTCTTATAAAAGTCTTTCTGTTTGGTGTTGTTATTTTCTTAAAACACATTGGCCTTAAGAAAAAGGCCACATGGCATGCGTTTCAGCCTTCATTATGGGCCATGCCCATAATGTGTGTGTGTGTGTGTGTGTGTGTGTGTGTGTTGTGGGGTGGGCAGAAGAAAGGAGGTAGGTTTTCAGGCACATGGAACTTGAATACCGCGTCTGCCACTTCCTAGTATTATAAAAACCCAGGGTTGTCAAAAGGGTGAGGTGGCAGAGATTTCTCATGGCTTTGCAATATCTACCCCTTTCTTCTTGTTCTTCCTTGAGCCACTTGAGTTTGGGCTCAGCGTGGTATCACCCAGTGGCGTTGCTCTTGCGGGTCTGTGCCAGGGTGTGGGTTCTGACCCAGCCCTCTGGAAAGGACAGAAGGAAACCCTGCTTGGTCCTGCCCTGTTCTCACAATGGCTTTTCTGGTTGAGCAACTCATGGTGGTTGCCACTCTGTCTGTCAATCTCTCTCCTTGATGGTTTTCGCCTTTTGGATGGACCCTTCTCGTTTACCATCACGATGCCCATCCCACTGACAAGGCTGTCTTGACACGCGCAAGTACAAAAGGCACAGTCTCCTCATCCTTGCTTCACAGGAGCATTTTGGCTGTACTTCTTCCAAGACAGATTTGTTTGTTCTTCTGAAAGTCCACAGTCATGTCAATATTCACCCCCACAAGAAGCAATGGGGAATAT
Organism: Nesogale talazaci; assembly: GCA_004026705.1. Lineage (NCBI taxonomy): Eukaryota > Metazoa > Chordata > Mammalia > Afrosoricida > Tenrecidae > Nesogale > Nesogale talazaci. The sequence goes on along the minus strand of PVJH01010294.1, from coordinate 14,129 downwards.
CAGCCTTCCTTGCACTCACATGTGTTCTGTCTAGTGAGATTTAAATTTTTCTTACATTATCAGAAACTTGAACAATTTCAATAAATCTTTTTATTGGGGGCTCTTACAGTCCTTATAATAATCCATAATTGTATCAAGCACATTTGTACACATGTTGCCATCATTCTTTCCAAAACATTTTCTTTCTACTTGAGTCCTCGGTTTCAGCTCCTCTTCCGCCCTCTCCCTCTCCCACCCTCCCATCCTCAAGAACCCTTGATAATGTATGTTATTTTTATTTTCATATTTGGCACTGTCTTCTGTCTCCATTCACCCACGTTTCTGTTGTTTGTACCCCCCCCCCCCCCGCCTGCCCGGGGTGGGGGAGGTGGTTGCGCTTCCATCATTGTGATCGGTTCTCTCTCTCTCACCCTTCTCCTCCCACCTTCCCCTTACCCTCATGGCATTACTATTGTCATTATGGGTCCTGAGGGGTTTATCTGACCTGGATTCTATGTGTCAAGATCTTGTATCTGTACCAGTGTATATGCTTTGGTTTAGACAGATTTGTAATGGAGAACTTGAGTCATGATAGTGGGGTGGGGTGGGGGGGGGGGAAGGAAGCATTAAAGACCTAGAGGAATGTTGTATGTTGCATCAGTGCTATATTGCACCCTGACTGGCTTATCCCTTCCTTGTGACCCTTCTGTGAGGGGATGTCTAATTGCCTACTGATTAGCTTTGTGTCTCCATTCCAACCCCTCGTTTGCATCAGAATGGTTTTTTATTTTAGGTCTTTTGATACGTGATCCCGTCAACACCTTGTGATCACTTGGGTTGGTGTGCTTCCTCCATGTGGACTTTGTTGCTTCTCAGCTAGATGGCCACTTGTTTACCTTCAAGTCTTTAAGACCCCAGATGCTATGTCTTTTGATAGCCGGGTACCATCAGCTTTCTTCATCACATAGCTTATGCGCCCATTTGTCTTCAGCCATCCTGTCAGGAAGGTGAGCACCACAGAATGCCAGGTCATTAGAACAAATTACTTTTGCATTGAGGGAGGACTTGAATAGAGGCCCAGTGTCCTTCTGTCTTAATATTTAATCTATAAATATATTTACATATATCCCTATATCCTTATCATTAAATATTAACATATTTACATTTGTACATTCTTATGCTTATACTCTATAAATGTCTTTTGCCTTATCGTTCTTTCTTCTATTTCCTTTTACTTTCCTCCTGTCCCACTATCATGAATCTGCAACTTATCACGGAGGCTTCCTGCCCTCCTTTTCCTCTTTCCCTTTTTCCTATGGACAGGACCGTAGTTGGATGGTAGTGAGTGGTGGCAGTCATACGCCCCAAGGACTATAGATCGGCAAACAATGGGGCAGAACGGAGCTAGCCAAGAAGCACCCTTCTCTCTTGTTTAAGCTCCTGGATTCTGACACTCCTTTGTTAGAGTGGCTGAGCCGCGCCCGAACTCATGGGGAAGTCAAAAAGTATGGCTGCAGCATCATAGCCATCTCTACCAACAAAGATATCGAAATGTTAAGCTGTCAGTCCTTGATATAGCCTCCTTCTATGCCTACACATTTCTGGAAGTGGCGTTTCCATCTCTGTAACACCCCCTCCCCCAATTCTTTACTCTTTGACTTATACTACATTATAGTGGCAGCTTGAGCATCCTCAAGCTTATCCTTTGAAATGTCCCACTGTTTGGAAACAATAAGAGTCTAAAGGGGCAAGTCCAGGGCTGTGGAAGGAATGATATTTCCCCAGTAGAATTCTTGTAGAACAACTTTGCTACCTTCAATGAATGATCAGGTGCATTGTTGCAATGGGGGGTACAGGGGTGGGGGAATCCTTGACACAACTTCCCTGACCTTTTGGTCACTGAATACAATGTTCAGTTTCTTCAAAACCTCTTCCTAAGAAGGCCCTGTACATATTGTGTTTTTTGTTCTGGGGGAGACATTCTATCGAGATTGTCTCTTTGGAGTCTGCCAAATCGTTACCTATAACCTTTTAAGCTTTTCTCTGGGCCTTAATTTAACTGGACCTGTCGATCCCCTTAGAAGTGACCATGTAGATCAGCTTGCTCTCTGGAACATTTTGGTCCATCCTAGGCAGGTTCCTCAGCTCCAGAGTTCAATGTTGTGCACCATTGAACCAGAAACATGCATAGGGCTAAGGTGTCCCTTTATGGGAAATGCCAACCTGAACGAGGTCCCCCACTTCAGTAGCTACCACTTCAATTGGAATTCTGTAGTCTCCACTTGCCAGTTTCTTGACACTGCTCTAGTTTCTTCAGTCATCAAGATCTAAGGTCTTATCTCTCCTGGCTCATCTTTGAGGCCTCCCTGACATTCCTTGAGTCGCTTGACCCAGTTGGAAAACTGTCCTTTATGCAGAGCAATCTTTCATTAGATGTGTTGCCAAGCTTCTCCCATGATTTGGGAAGATGTCTACTTGAGTTCTGTTAAAAATTTGATACTGATTTTGAAGATACGCTCATGGAATCAAAACGAGAATATACCTAAGAGAACTTGCCTCTAGCCATTCAGTGATGGCATAGACATGTTTAAACTTTTTTTCTTTTCTAAGGGAGCCCATGCATGTATGTATTGGAGCCTGAGGGGCAATACTTTTTGACTTACCTTCACACAGATGGTATGTGAGAAGCATTAAGGACAGAGTAACACCTCAGCAATGCTAAGTGCTTGGGAAGGTGTACATTGTTTCATTTCTAATCAAGGTAGTGAAAACCACATGGTACATATTAAATATTAACCAGAAGGCATCTGCTTAGTGACTGGGAGAAATATTCACTCCATCCCCCCCCTCCTCCGCCCCCATCTAAACTGGTCCTACCAGTCAACTGTCACCTGCCTGGAAAATGTTGACCCTTTATGATTGCTCAGGTTTCTTGACAGAATTGTTTCTCCTGCTCTACGATCTGGAGGAACACATGACCTTCCCTTCTCCTGTCAGCATCGAGTACACTTGGGTTTGTCATTGACGAGAAACTAGCGTATTGTGGTTCCTGATCACATGGCAGCCCTGACTTCTGCTGAAGGGTATTGTGTTGATGTTAGGCTTGCTTGAGACAGAGTTCCAGATCAACGATGGTGTAGTGAGGAGGGACTGCAGGGGCTTCATGGTACTGTGTCCACACAGCGTTCTTTCGATTCTCCACCTCCTCTTACGTCCTCACTTTCCATCCCCCTTCCAACAGGGATTCTGTCCTGTCTTGTTCCCATTTCTTTCTCAGACTAGCCAGGATCCTTCAACATTGCTGAGCTTTCAGCTCCCCACTCAGGACTAACCACGTGACTGAGTCCCCAGTGGATATTTATAAGAAGGAAGAGGAGGAAGAGGAGGAGGAGGAGGAGGAGGAGGAAGAGAAGAAGAAGAAGAAGAAGAAGAAGAAGAAGTAGAAGTCAGTATGGGCCCAAGTTTGAGAATATCAGAGTCTCCTGTTTTCTCCTTTGTGTGGGTCTTCAGTTAGTGGCACCCTGGTGGTGAAGCAGTCCCACACTTGGCTGCTAAGGCAGAGTTTGGCAGGTCCAACCGGCCAGACAAAGACCCTGCGTTGGCTCACGGAATGATTACAGCCAAGAAAATGATGACCAGTTCCACTGTGTCGCATGAGGTTGCCATGAGTTGAACCTGACTCCAGGACACCTAACAACAATAGCAGTGTGCTCGGAGGTCACAGAAATCTTCGGGGCCAGGGAGCTGCCCTTATAATGCTGAAGTCAGAGGCAGAGATAAATTCATTCTGTGTAGTTCTGGAAAGTCTGCTTTAGGTCTACTGGCTAAGTTATACGGGAGGCCATATATACCATACTTCTTGGACGCCTTGGAAATCTGAGAGCCAGGTTCTCTTTTATGCTCTTCTGCCATGGGCTGGAGTTAGAAAACCCAAAGAGAAAGACAGGCTCACTGGCCTTCCAGCTGAAAGAACAGAAGAAAAAATTCCAACCTCGAGGAAGGATTGGAGGGTTCTGGGGATAACATTGTGAAGAATGTGAATGCCAGACGGCTTCATTGTGCTCATGGGGAACAGAACAAAAGGGTGTCAGGAAAAGTGTGCATCGGGGTTGTATCCTTCCATCATACTTACTCCATCTGTGCACTGATCAGGTGATTGGAGAAGCTAGGCTTTGTGAAGAGGAGACACCAGGATTGGAGAAAGGTTTATTAACAACCCATGCTTTGTAGATGACACAGTCTTGCTTGAGAATTTAAGACACTTCCTCTAAAGATGACAGACTGTGACCTCTGTGTACTACACTTTAATAGAGGGAAAACAAGAATCCTCACGGGACATCCATAAGCACCTTTCTGATCAATTGAGAAAATATCGAAGCTGTCCAGGACTTCATTTTACTCAGACCCATAGTAGTTGCCCACCCAGGCAGCAGTCAACAAATGAAGTGACATAATTGTCTTGGGCAAATCTGCTTTGAAGAGATTCCGAAAAAGTGTTACAAGGTCCAGGTACGGTGTCGCAAGACTCAAGCCATTGCACTTTCCTTTACCTTGCATGCACCAGGAAGTGGACAGTGAAGAAGAAATATCAGAGAGGAATGAGGGCCTTGGAAGGATGGTATCAGGGAAACATCCTGACTATACCTTAAACTTCCAAAAGAATGGACAGATAGACTATACCTTAAACTTCCAAAAGAATGGGCAGATAGATTTATTTGAGGAAATACAGCCACAGGACTCCTTACAAGCAAGTATGGGGAGACTTCGCTGGCATCTTTTTGGACCTGTCATCAGTTGGCACCATTTCTGGAATCAGGACCACCAGGCTCGATAAACTCAGCTGAAAAAGAGGAAGAATCTAAGAGATGCGAAGGTCTGACCCAGTGACTGCAACAAGGGGGTCTCAGGTATCCAGGGCTGCTCTGATCGAAGTACCACACGTGGACGGCCTCAGCAAGCAGAGACACAATCCTCTCACCATGTGGGAGGTTAGCATTTCAAACTCCGGCGGAAGGTTGGGTTCTAGGTGGACTCGAGGGAAAACCCTTGTCTCCTTTCGACATGGGTGGGCCCACTGTGCCTTAGCAATAGCCATGTATTTTGACATCAGTCTTCAGGAGCCCGGGAGGTTCTCCGAGCAAGGGTCTTGGGCCTGAAGGGCCTCCTGGCTCTTTCTCCTGGGAGGGGGTATCCTTGTCTTTCTTCTCCCCACTGGCTTGTTTATGCACTTTTTCTATATATAAAAAGAAAACCAACTTAGGCTACTACTGAATCCTGTAGATTGTACCCTGCCTCATGGACACAGCTACCTCACTAACATACAACAGGTAAGGATTTGCAGCACACAGGACCACTGTATCTCACCATGAAATGGAGGATGGTAACATAAGACATAGACTCTTGGCCTAGCCATGTTGACACATCTCTTTTAGGGAATCAATTCAATCTATACCAAAGGGCTTAAACAGAATGATGATGATGAAGGACTGGGTAGTGCCCAGATAGGGTCTCTGTGGACAGGGATGAATTCAGCAGTAGCACCCACCAACAGTAAGAACAACAGCAATGGCCTATAGCTTCCACTTAGCCTTTTTGACCATCTCAGCCTAGTTGACCTTCCGCCTAGTTTTGCATCCTGTGAATCCATATGTGCGTTCAGTGGTTATTTATAATGGCATTTATAAATTAAAGCATTACATCTACCCTCGCCCTTCAGATGACCTCAAGCCCAAAGGAGATATTAATTCGTTCTAGTTTAAATATGACTTATATTGGAATGATCAGCTGTCTGTGTGTGGGGTGGTGGTGGATGGAAATGAGAGATCTACAAAGAACATTGCTTTTATAGACGCGGGAGGTAGCATCTTCCATGTCTGCCGTGTGCCCATATTTTAGGGGCTGGGCAGTGTCTCTGTTACTATCTCAACTTCCTCTAGAGGGCAGCTCATGGCTGGGCACCTGCAAGTGCCTCCTGTGTCCCTTAAAGTGTCCCAGCACCCCTTGAGAGGACAGCTCTTTGCCAGACACTGGCTTCTGGAGGCACTGGGGAAGCACACGCCTCTGCCTCTCCTGAGTGCTCCTCAGTACCTTTCTGGGGTTCAGAGAGGCTGTCCAAGGTCCCTTCCATTTCCGTGACTCATTCTACCCTCGGCCCTTTGCCTGCTCCCACTCCCTCAGTCCCAGGCCGAAGCCCAGTCCTGGAGTCTAGTTTTCTGCCTGACTGCCTCTAGAGCGCCCTGGGGCCCAAATGCAAAGCAGTTCCAGCCAGAGTTGTTCTTCTAGCCCATCATTAACAAGGTATGACCTTGGGCCAGTCACTTAACCTTTCTAGACCTTGGGTTTTTCATCTGTGAAATGAGGGGTTTGAACTAAACTGGTGTTTTTCAAAATGTGCTCCTCAGCATCACCTTAGGGGATTTGGGGGTGGGGTGGGGGAGTGGGGAGAGAGAATGTGTGTGAGAGAGGGGAGGGAGGAAGAGAAAATGAGAGAATGAGAGAGAGAGAGAGAGAGAGAGAGAGAGAGAGAGAGAGAGAGATTTCTCCCTTTCCCTCCACAAAGCTAAGCAACTCAAAGCTCAATTCATGTCTGCTACGTGCAGACAAACATTTCTTACATTGGCACACAAATGCTCATAAACACTTTTCTCTTTCCCGTTGTCTCCTCATCTCCTTTTTTTTTTGCCATGGAGAATAGAAAGACAATCGCAGAAAAAGATATAGAAATTTTCCTAGAAGCTTTTGGGACCCCAGAGCTACCAGTCATCAAAGATAGAGCAATGCTTAGACATCTCCTCTTCAAGGTCCAAACTGTCTGCTTCTCCTCACAAACCTAATAAAGCGACCTTCCCTCAAGTATTGGGATAAGCCAATAAATCCTTTATGGTGATGATTATTTTATTTTCCATGAAATTAAATCACCGGCATTAACAGTACTCTTTATCCCTGAGCTACAAGTTAGATACATGCAGGTGTGTGGGGATGTGTTGCCGGGCTGGCCTGAGGACTTTTTCACCCGAGAGTAGATATTTCTGTGGGAAAATTTGGCTTGAGTTGCCAGGAAAGGTTCTACAAGCTCTCAGAACACGGCTTGTTTGTAAGCGGGAGGCTGGCAGTTGGCATAGGTGGCTGCTTAACCACTCCTGAGTGCTCTAGGAAGAGAAATTCTTCAGAACCAGGAAAGTCTGTATTTTTTTCAGGTTTAATTTATGTGTGCTCTACTTTTTTTTGACTAGACAGCGTTTCTGTTTTTGGAATAGGTCAGCGACTCTCAACCGTAAATGATTTTGACCCCCAGGACCCATAGGCCACGATTGGAGACATTATGGTTGTTACAAAGGGGTAGAAGCCAGGACATTCTGTCATGTTTAGTAGGACAGATCTCCTCACTCCCAACAGAGAATTTTCGGGCTTACGACACCAATTGTATCAAGATTAGGAAACCTGGTCTAGGTGGATAAAGATCTCCTGGACCAGCACACAGGAAAGGTCATCAACGTGCTAACATGGAATCCTTCTGTCCCCTGGTCTAACTTGTCAGCTGGTATCATTTTCATAGTTCAGAGTGAAATGGCTACATCCATTTGGAAATGCTAGTCATTTGTTAACTGATGGCTGAAGTCACCTCTCTTAAACCCCTAATCTTGAAAAGTTGATGGGTGGCAAGTCGCAGCTCAGAAGTGTCAAATCCACATCCCAAATATCAGAGTCATAAATGCTTCCCTCAAACCATCATCCAAATATTAGATGGCCTATCTATTTGCTCATGTTCTGACTTTGAGGTTGACTTTTAATAGATTCAGGCCGATTTTAAGAATATTCGTCTCTGTGAAGCATCTTCATCGTCTGTAACTTGCAAAGTGGTCACCGGCGGGTTCCACTTCTGCAAGGATGGGTTGCCTGATGGGCTTCACTTCATTTCTTCAGTGATTTGTAGCCATGCATTTCTCACTGGAGGTCAAGGATCAGTTATTGTCAAAACCAGAAAAGGAAGGAAAAGGTTGCCCTCGTCCATAAACACATCAGCTGTTGCAGGGTACTTGATCCAGTAGAATGTCGTCATTTAGCTGGGCAGCTTTCATTAGTATTGTTTGTATCTATTTGTACTGATTTAGTTTAGTCCGTTTAGGCTCTTGCCTTTGGCCCACGGCAGGAACTTGCACCAGAACATTTGTTTTGTGGAACAGGGAATTCTGCAGACCCATAGGCTCAGAAAGAACCCTTTCTTAAGAGTCCCTGTGACTGGAGGCTGCCGGGAAGTCTACCTCCTATAAAGGTGTTTTCCTAGTCTGGTACGGCTCACACCAGTGATTGCCGTCCCACTGTGGTCCCATGAAAGGCCCGATGAATGATGGTCAGCCACCCCGTCCTTGTGGGAAGGAGACATTCTTGGTTTCGTCATCTCAGAGACCTTCCTCCTTATAATCCCTGGAAGTGTTAGGGACTGCTGGGGAGAGTAGTTTTTCTATTTGGCAGAACCACCAGATTGTTCCACACACCCCCTTGCTTGGTTTTGAACAAAATGGTTTTCAGCCCTAAACCTTCTCATCCACTCAGTTCCCTGCAGGCCTTTGCCCTGCACTATTTTAAACTGGAGGTTGGCTCAGGGAGTGAGCTTGTAAAACCCTGAGGTTGGTTTGCATTTGGGGTTTGTGGCAGCACCTAAGTGTAGGTGCCCTGCCACCTGGCTTTTAGCTCCACTCGGAGTCTTCCTGGCTTTCATGGTACATGTAATTTTGACCACTAATAACTTTAGAAAAGTCCTACTGCCGAAGCGATTATCACATAAATCTCCAGATGTAGAAATGGAGGTTTTGAAGTTTGTTCGCTCATTTCTAGTTATAGTTCTAGGGTCCTGATTTGCCGAAAGAAAACACTGCAAAAAAAAAAAAAAAAGAAGAAGAAAAACTTGAAAGCAGACGGATGGTAGAGTATTTCTCAAGCTGGCCTTTCGTCTCAATTTTCCAAATGAAAGGCATAATTAGTCCTTTTACCCCATTTAAACATTTAACCATTGCGTCTTGGAGTTTGGCCAAAAATAATCACCTGAAATTTTGTTTATGATTTGTTCACAAAGTAGTCGTACTTCTCAAAGGAAGGCAAAGAGAACATTTTAGGAATGTGTGAGCTCATTAGGATCCCAATGTGTTTTTAAAATTTTTAACTTGTTAACTCCTGAAATGCGGTTTATAATGGAAATGTTTGCTGGAGTGAATCTGAGTCTGCTACCTTCTAAATCTTTTATAGAACTGGTTCCTCTTATAGACAGGTAAGTTAATCACTACCAGGAGTAACTGGTGTTTCTCCTGTTTGGGCATCTCAAGGATACTCAGTACATTTTAGGACTATGTATGCATGTGATTTATTTGCAGACAATATGCCTACCTTCCTGTTATGTATTAAATGCTTTTTTTTATTAGAGAACCATAGTTGAATAATTATCGACTTTCTTTGTTATTTTTGCTTTGTTTTAAATTCCTGAGTAGTATTTGTAATTTCCTTTAATGTTAGGCTAAATTTTATTTGTAAAAAGTTCTTTTTTGGGGCTGAGCCCCGGTGCTGTAGTGGTTGTGCACAGGACTGCGGCCCACTGGGACGGAGGTTCAATTCCAGCAGTGGGGCTGGGCCTCCTACTCCCACCACCAGAGAGCAGTGATGCGCCCCACCCCCCCTGCAAAAAAAGTTCTTTTTGTAAGTCAGGAGGTAGTTGAACAGAAGAATCTTTATTTAGGAAGTAGACTGTCAAGTGATATTGTGCTATTTACAGATTCCTTTTGACAGATTTCTGCAAGAAGAAAGTTAACCACTAATATGTAATAGTTATAATCAACATGCTTATGATGTTGGGGTGGTGAGTTTTTTTCGTTTTCTGTTCTTTTCTCCATCGTTGTTGAAAATATGCACAGCAAAACATACACCCATTCAACAATTTGTACATGTCCAGATTCAGTAGCATTGATCAGATTCTTCAAGTTGTAAAACCATTCTCATTCTTCCCTTTTTGAGCTGTTTCTCTTCCTTGAACTTATTGTTCACCCCCCCCACCCCCTAAGCTTCCTGTCTAACCTTTCGAGTTGTCTTTGCCAATTTGAACTCATATTTAAAAGAGCACAGCGTGGAAGGCAGATAGTCTTTACTCATCAAGCTAAACTAAGTGGCTTAAAGAAGGCTGCAGGAGAGCGTTTCATTTATGGTTTAACAGTTATCTCAAGGTAGTAAGTAAGGGGTTGACAGAGCCTCAATGACTACAAATTCTGGATGCCATGAGAGTTTGAAATTTTGTCCCCTGTATTCTCCCCTTTTGATCATAATTCATCTATTTAATCTTTTAAACCACAGTCTGGTAGTGGGGCATCATCTAGTTTTTCATGGGAAAGGAAACAGTTGTCTATCAAGTCGATCAGACACACCAATATTTTCCGAGCTCTCTTCCACTGCTTCTCCAGGACAATAGCCCCTTTAGGACTGAATCATGTTTCATTTGTAAGATTTTATGGATAGGTTTTTTTCCATTGATGTAATGCATATTAAATTATTTGATATTTAAATTTTTTGTGTAGTTATTGGATCTCAGTAAATATTACGGGCAACACATAGGATTCTGATGTTAGGTGTGATGATGCATGATATTGACACCCCCTTCTACACATACACACACACAAACACACTTTTCTTCCCAGTCTTCTAATATTATTCCTTTCAGAACAATTGTTTGTACTAGTCTGGTACCCTCTAGTTCTTTGCTCTCAGGACTGTGCAGACTGATATTTGAGTCATCCATCAGGCCATTGGACTCATTACTCCCATGCATATATATTTTTTTCACTCTCTTTCCTCCAGACAAGGAGAGACCAATTGTTGTACTTTATTTTTTATCATTTTACTGGAGGCTCATACAGCTTTTTATCACAACCCATCCATCCATTGTGTCAAGCACATTTGTACATATGTTGCCACCATCATTTTTTTGGGGGGGGGCATCACTGCCCTCTGGTGGTCCACCATCATTTTCAAAACATTTTCTTTCTACCTGAGCTCTTGATGACTACTCTGAAGTGTTTATCTTCCCAGTTGCTACTCACCCAAACAGGATTGAGAACATTGTCTTGGTGCCATTCGTCCTTGGTGTCTCCCAAGGTTATGATCCCCTGGGCCCAGTGCTTCATTGCATCAAGATGCTGGTTATGGCTGAGGAGTTTTAATAACTTTCCCCCTGTACACTCCACCACACTCGTGGATATATTTGCAGCAAAGGTAAAGATCCAGGTACCAATATTCGCTGTCAAATCTCCACATATCATGAGCATACGCCTACTCTCCCTCCTATCCCCACTCAGCATGTGTATCAATCCATGAATCTCCTCACAGATCACCATCATTGCATGAGAGCGTATAAGCATTTACTTCTGTTGCTTCGAATACGTGGCTTCCTCCCAGTGTCTTCTCTTGCCATCGCTGTTTTTCCTGACCTCTTTCTCAAGCAGATTGCCATCTCCCTCACCCAAGTTGACATGTGTCTCCCCTCTGGTCAGAAACGTACCCGTCCCACTCCTGGGAACTACCACATGGGGTAGTGTGAACATTTTCTCTCGACTTTTAACCATTGCTCGCCTGTAATATTTGCACTTTGGTGATGGACTGATTTCCCTTAACCTAATGGCTTTCCGTTTCCGCCCTGTGATGAAGTGCCTCATGGATTCATTGTGATAGTGTTTCCTCATGCCAACTTTTGTTTCTCCACTCTTCCTCAGATGGAAACAGTAGACATTGTGTTCATCCTTCTGCTAGGACCAACATGGGTATGCATGCTTCTGCTTTTGTCCTGGCTCTTAGTTCCCTAGGGTAAGTGCCAACGAGAGGGAGTGTTGGGTCATATGGTCCTTCTATAGCCAAAGTTTGAAGGAAGCGCCATGGCATCTCTCAGAGTAGTTGTACCAACTTACTGTCCTACCCACCGCGGGAGAGGGTTTCAGTCTGTCAGTGCTCTGGCAGGCATTTGTTACTGTTTTATGGTTCTTTTTTAACTTTTGCTCTTCAAGCTGAGGGGAGAGCACACTGCCGTTTTGATTTGCAGCTCTCTTATGGCTAATGATTAAGAACAAATTTTCATGTTTGCTAGTTGCCTGAATGTCTTCGTAGGTCAAGTGTCTGTCTTTGTGCCCTGATTGTCTTTTTGTGGTTGAGGTGTTGGAGGTTTTGTTTTTTTTTTTAAATAAATTCTAGTGATTAGTCCCTTGTCCAATATGTTATGACCCAAAATATCCCCCAGGCTGTGGGTTCTTTTTTTTTTTTTTTTAGTGAATTCTTTGATGTGCGCAACTATCTAATTTTTCAGTGGTTCTGGTCACCTAGTTTGTCTACTACTGTTCGTGTCTTTGTCAGTTATGGCAGTTTGATCATATATTAAGGTTCCTAAGTTTGTACATATTTTTTCTTTGATGGTCTTTATCGTTTCAGGTTTTATGCACAAGTCTTTTATTCATCTTGAGTTTAGTTTTTTAATGATGTGGGATATGGGTTAAGCTACTTTTTTCTGCAAACAGATAGCTAGTTTTGACAGCACTTTTTTTTTTTTTTTTTTAGTATATGTGCTGCCAAAGTGAGCACGACAGCACTATTTGTTAAAGAGGCTATCTTTTCTCCATGTAATATGCTTTGGCTCCTTTTCAAAGATCAGCTATTCACAAGTGGATGGATTTTCTTCTGGGATCTCAGTTCTGCTCCATTGGTCTGTGTGTCTGGCGTTGTACAAGTTGCAGGCTGTTTTGACTACTAGTTTTGGCAATCAGGAAATATAAGAACTCTCACTTTGTTCTTCTGTAGTAGTACTTTGTTTATCTGGAGTTTGTTCCTTTCTATATCGAGTTGATGATGACGTTCTCTTATCTATCAAGAAGTTATGTTGAAATCTGGATAGGTATTGCATTATATCTGTAGATTATTTTGGGTAGTATTGACATTTATCACAATGTTGTCTTCCTATCAAAAACACATGATATATTCTTGCAGTTACATATGTCTCTTTTGTTTTCTTTCTTTCTTTTTTCTTTTGTTTTCATATGGTAGGGTTTTATAGTTTTCTTTGGATATGTATTTTGGTTCTATGGTTAGATTTATCCCTAACTTTTTAATCTTTTGGATGGCTATTACAGATTGTATCACCAAGATTGTGTATACCCATCAGTGTATACTCAACAATGAATATTTTCATTTCCTCAATGGTGGTAGACTGCCAGTGTTTCCTTTTCTTGGCATTCTAATTGCCAGCCTTCTGGACTGAGTTGTGTACTCCGGGATCCCATAATTTCTTCTGAAGAACAGACAAGATATTCGATGTCTGTTTCTTCATGGGGCACCTTGGCTAAGCTTTGGCATTTTGCTAAAGCAAGTCCTATTATTTTCAAAGTAGGAGGTGTCTTTGAACCATTCACCTTTGTTTTTGTTGGTTTCATCATGAGCACCAGCATCTGGCTCAGCGGTTTCTTCTGAACCATCAACTGCTTCTTTACACTCTAAGGCCATGTCAGTGTGGTTCCCATGAAAAATGGGCTCCAGGTTCCCAGAGGTAGTTAAGTTCATTTGAAGCATCTTTGTCAGATGACTCAGTTTTATCATCCTTCTAAATTAGAGAAAAGAAGTCATGTTGAATGTCTCCATCCTTCAAAAATCCATTTCAAAAAGGAAGAAAATTTTAGGAAAAAAAAGCACAATTCTAAGTCCTACAAAATAGAATAATCCACAATACTATAGTTCCAAACCAATACGAGAACACTCCAGGGGAAAAATTCTAGTACTTCACACTTTGCTTACCCATGCAAAGAACCAAATGGTTTGATGTTTTAGGAAACTTACTACTACAAGGAATTATTTTTTTATTGCAAAGGAACTACTTAAAGCTTACCATTCTAAAGAGATGTCCTCCGTGATTTCAAGAAACACACACACACACACACATCAGTAATGCTACAATAGGTGATTGTAATGCATTGCATTTGAAAATGAGTTATTCATTTGGAAATTAATCATGCAAGAAGGCAACTTTCAAATAAAGCACAGGAAATCACAAATATACTTACATGGCTTAGCTCACTGTAAAAAGGCCCAAAGAGAAAACAGTTTGACATGATCAGAGCTATGCACTACTTCATACAGTA
>PVJH01010293.1:0-76171 GCA_004026705.1 Nesogale talazaci | reverse complement strand
ATCAATTTCTGGCACAATGTTGGCTAATATTTTCAATGCTGCTTCAATTTCTTTCTTGTTAGCACTGTTCATTTTTTCTCATATGTTGCCTCTTGAAATAGTGCAATATCAACAAATTTGGGGGGTACAGTGACTTTTTTATTTTATTTTGATACTTCCTGCAGCATTGGTTGGCAAATATAATCTTTCAATATTACAACTTGAGGCTTAACTTTTAAAATTATTTAAGTTTAATATATACTGACTAGGCTTTTGCACATTTCCTTATACTATTTGGCTTGCTCTGCTTGAACTCCTCTTTAAGATGCTCTATTCGTTTCTTTGACATCATCATTTCTTCCACTCACTTACCTGCCCTGTGATTAAAGACACATTTCAAATTCTCTTCTGATATCCACTTTGATCTTTTCTGTCATGCCTCTCTGTTTAATGATTGTCTGCTTTATTCAAGAATGATGTTCTTGATGTCCTCCCACATAAGGTGACATGCACCATGACTCTTTGTTTCATTGTGGGTTTGGTCTGCAGAAGGCAAAAACTCTATCTCCACCAAAGCCATATTTTGATCTCTTCTTTCCAACTGAAATGTTCAGAAGACCAATGCTGTCCCAAAAGACAAACCTATGCCAGTCACCACCCCAAAAGTGTACTGGCCAGATGTAGTGTACCCACTTTTCTATTCATTCAAAAGTGTGTTTGGGGGCCTAACAAGAAATATCTGCTTTCACTTTTGAACATTTCTCACCCTTGCTCTGTGTCTTTCATATAGCTAATCTCTCATCTATCACCACTTCTTGGGTCTTGAGTTCATCCAGCTTTTCAATCTGATTCATTTTTGCAGTCTTTTTAATGAAAAAGTCCTCCATATGGACTTCTGAATTTCAGATTTGGGGCATGCTGTTCTTGTCATGCTCTATTTTACGGTGGTTCCTGATTTATGTGAAATTTGCAAATAAGCTATTGAATGCTGGAGTGTGAGATAATATACTAAGAATAATGTTTTGAAACAGTTTCAATTTCCAAGTTACCAAGTGTAATCTTTTACACAAGAAATTATGTTTGCAACTCTCTATATAGCACCATTCCAAGTAACTTTGGTGAAATAGTGGATTTCTCTTTGAGCTGATAGCCCCCATCTCAGCACTTTGAGCACACCACCATCTCAGCAAGGGAAAGTTCAGGCTTTCTGTTTCTATATGGATTAAAATCTTTGGCAGCCCACAAAGGCCTATGGAATCACTAGGAGTAAAATTGCACATGAGGTCAATGAGTTAAGATGAGTCGACAGCATCTTTAATATGAACTTTATTTCGGAAAAGTACTCCATCCCTGATCTTTGTTTTCTAACACAGAGCAATCACCTTCATAAAAATAAAAATAGTGATGTTATTTACTATGTGTGGCAGTCACTGCTCTGGTGTTGGTTTGAGGATTAAGAGTGTAAGGGTGGAGTCAGAGAGAGTCAATGAGCACTCTGTGTGGGCATGATCTCAGAATTCTGGGCAATGTGGTCCTTCCTTCTTGGAGGCAGAGACACTGTCTCTCTTGGTTCACTTCCATGGAGACTCCCTACTGACAGCACTTGCTTAGAGATCTCTACTGAAAAGGATTTCATTTTGGGAGCTGTCCCTGAGAAGCCACATGGAGCTACCCTGGAGTCCTGAGCGGGACCAGTCACATGGACGCCACCAGACCTCTGAAGCAGGTGGAGCCACTTGGAGACCCCTGCCATCAGGGAGATGTTAACAGTGCCACTGGATCCAAAGGCTTCTACCCATCTGGCTTGTGATTATTTTGCATCTGGCATCATTACATGTGTTTCATGAGTCTGAAGAAAACTTTATAGATAGGTATCAGATATATGGACTAGTATCAGACATGTGGGCTTGGATTTGGATGCTTCTCAATGTTCTCATGTAGACTAGATTTGGATGCTTCTCAATGTTCACTTCATCTTGTATATAAACCTCTCATATAAATTCTCATATGAATATAATGTGTATACATATACATATACGTATACATATACATATTTGTTTCTCTACAGTCCACCCAGACTAACACACTATGTTATGTAGAGTTGTCTATAAAAACAAGACAAGAAAGTTGTCAGAGAAACAGTTTTCTGGAGAAACAAAACCCTATATATATCATAAATGTCAAACAAACAGGAAAAAGCTGGGCAGATCTTTCACAGTATACATGATAAATATCTAAGCAATCATGGAGCAACTCACTTTGAGTTAGTGTAACCAGTGGCATCACCTGGGAAGGTTCTCTCTTTTGTAAATGCAGTTTTTGCTTGAACCCTGATTTTGTGATGGCCGATTTAAGAGAACAGTGTGTGACTATGAAATGTTGTTTCTTGCTCAGGAAAATAGCCACAAAAACTGTTGTGCTACTTAATAGTTTATAAGGACAGTGTTATAGGAAAAACTCAAATGACTGAGTTTTTTTCTCATTTCAAAAAAGGTGAAATGTTGATTGATGACAAAACTCATTTTGCATGTCTGTCCACTTCTCAGGCAAACCAGAGTGAAACATGGGGGGATATCAAATCATTGTAAACTACAGAAATTTTGTCACTTGGTAAGTTCATCTGATTGAGAGTCTTCAATTTCTCCAGTGAGTGATTCCACTTGATTATAGGAGCAAAGTACATAAGATAGGATGTAGCTCTTCGAAACAGATTTGTTCATTATTTTGGGAGCTCATCATATACTCAATATTGTTCACCCAAATTCTTCTTCTTCAGTGTTCACTTTTGCTGGTCGATGTTCTCACTGCCATTGAGTTGAATCCTACTCAGTAGGGCCCTATAGGGCAGGTAGAACAGATTCCATGGGTTTCCAAAACTCTAACTCTTTTAGATAGGAAAAAGCTTCATTTTTCTTTAGGAGCTGTGGCTGGTTTTGAATTTCAAACCTTGTGGCAAGTATCCCAATGCATAACCCACTGCAATAACACCAGGATTCTTCACATTGATATCAGTTAATCAGCACCACTTGTTAATCAGGAGGACTTTTGTGTACAATATGTTAGTCCAGGTAGACTAGACAAATTCATAAACATGCATATGGATATAAGGGAGAAGTTTATATATAAGAGGAATGGAACATTGATTAAACACCCCAACCCAATCCAGTCCAAAGTCACAAGTCTGATATTAGCCCATATATACCAGTCTATAAAGTCTCCTTCCAACTCACAATGCATGTGCAATGACCCCAGAACAATCACAGGGCAGTGAGTAAAGAGTCTTGTTTA
The DNA here is from genome assembly GCA_004026705.1 of Nesogale talazaci. Classification (NCBI taxonomy): domain Eukaryota; kingdom Metazoa; phylum Chordata; class Mammalia; order Afrosoricida; family Tenrecidae; genus Nesogale; species Nesogale talazaci. The sequence continues at coordinate 72,904 of PVJH01010293.1, read as the reverse complement.
TTCAGCAGCGGTAGAAGCATCTTGATGCTGGTAGGGGTATCCCCATCGTTCCTCATTTCCAGGGCTCAGGGTTCATCAGCAGTATCTAGTAGCAGTCGACGCTTCTAGTGCTGACAGGAGTCTCCCTATAGCCTCGTAAGCATCTGCTCACATATTGGGAGACATAGCAGCTGATAAGACACCTTGAATTACCCTAGGGCCCTGAGCCAGACAAACCACATGCATTCAACCAGACCACTGAGGCCAGACAAGTCACAGAGAGACACCTGCCAGAACTGAGATGCTTACAACTCAATTGATTCAAAGAATTTCTACCCACTGGCTTATGATTGTTCTGAATTTGGCTTCATTACATGTATTTCCTGAATAAAAGGAAGACTTTATAGATCTGTATTAGAAATATGGGTTAATATCAGACTTGTAACCTTGGACTGGATTGGGTTGAGAAGTTTCCTCAATATTGAACTGCTCTTGTATATAAATATATGTCTTATACACACATGTGTGTCTATGGGTTTGTTTCTCTAGTCTACCCAGACTAACACAACATTTTTTCATATTTATAATTCCACCAAGATCTCACTAAGATAATTATCTGACTAATGATATAAATATATCATTTGTTTCACTTTCTCTTCATGATCCAGCTTCGATATCTGGTAATTCTCTGTCCACATATCATTGCAATGATTCTTAGTGTCCAAATATAACATTCAAATGACATTAATAATATTGTTAGCTATTTTCACATTCTGGTTAGTTAGCCAGATAGATAGCTATCTTCTACATTTCTTGATGAATGAATGCCTTCAGCATTGTGCCCATTTGTTGAAGAATTTCATTTGACGTTCTGCTTATTCCTGGAATCTTGTATTTCACCAATGCCTAAAATGAGTACTTGGTAAATATTTTCTTGTATTATAATTACATTAATTATTGTTAATTTCTTCTAAATTGTGAGATGCATCAGTCTAAGGCACACTGATACTTATTCTTGAATTTGGAATATGTAAATCAAAAGGAAGGAATGACGGACTAAAATTGGCTGAATGGATGATAAGTGGCTTAAGAAGACAACATGAAATATTATAGCAAAATGTGCAAAGATCTGGAGTTAGAAAGGCAAAATAAAACAAATAAAAACACGTCAATATTTCTCAAGATAAGAGAACTGAAAACAAAAACAACAATAACAAAAGAAGCAGAAATTGCAATATTGAAGGATTCTATTGGTGGAGGGTGCTACTTCCCAATGCCTGTGGCATCAGAAAACAGAAATAAAAGCTCACTGTCATTGAGCCAATTCTTATTGATCTCACGGGCAGGAATAAAACCACACCTGTAGGTTGTCAAGTCTGTGAATTATGTTCTGACCAGGAATCCTCACATTTTCCCTGTGGAGTTATTGTCAATTTGAATTGCTTGCCTTGAGGTTAACAGGCCAATTCCTCACCCAATATGAGCCACTTCAGTAAATACACATAATCACTATAGAAAAGTAATTAGTGTCCATCCATTCAAGAGGCAGCATGTGATCAAGAGACAATGAAAAGTAAGTTAATCGGCATGGACTACAGAAAATCCATTGACACTTCATGTGTAAGAAAGAGCTTTCTGTAATAAAACATTCTAGCCCAGTCCATATCAAATATATAAGTCCAATGTTAGCCCATAAATGCAATATTAGCCCATAGTTCCATCTTCAGACTCATGTGGCCCTATGCAATGATGTAAAATGCATGTTGGTGGGTACACAATATCCTGGATCTGTTGGCAGTGAAAAAAATCTCAGTGCTGGCATAACTTCTCATGTGGCTTCTATAGCTCTTCAACAGGAAACTAAAGGAGAAAGAGAGAGAGTTCTTGCAGGTCTCAGCAAGTCTCCATATGACTTATTAACAGAAGACCAAAGCAGAGTGAGAAAAGAAGTTCCCAGAATCCTCATGAGAAGGGCATGCCCACCAGGATGTATCATCAGACCTACCTCACAAAATAGACTCTACCATTTTATTCTTAATACGCTCAATTTGACACAGGATTAAGTAACTACCACAATAAGAAAGGGGGAAAAATCCAAATGACTATGAAAATATTGTTAGGGAAAAATGGTTCCAGAAATTGAGGAAATATCAACAACTTTGTCTCTTAGGAATCACAGTCAGAATAATCTCTATCACCTGATTGGACTTTACCTCATGTACTTTGGATATATTATCAGGAGCAACTGGTCTCTAGAGATGGACATCAAGCTAGGTAAAGTGCCATAGTGTAAAACAGGAAAGCTTTCAACTAGATGTGAGTTGAAGCAATAAGTTCAAAACCAATGATTATGAAGATGCACAGGGTCTCAAAGTGTTTTGTTTTGTTGAACCTAGATAGTTTTGAGTCAGAAAAACCTTCATTTCACCTAAAAACATTGCTAATTTATTTCACTGGTTAATAAAAGCAATGGTTTAACTTGTTTCTTTGGAATAAAATTTCTTTTCCACAAAGATGGGAAATGTTCAGTGGGCAAAAATCCAGCCTTTTTAATGCAATGCTGTACACAGCTATTTTTTTGGGGGGGATGTCTAAAAATATAATATACATTTAATGTTTTATAAAACAAATTCACACTTTTCAAGTAACTATTTGATGTATCATCATCTCACCTTTCAAATAAATACATTTTCCAAATGTGACAACTAAAGCTTCCTTGGTCTCCCCCTGTTCCGTCCCATGCTTAGTAAGATGAAGTCAGCTCTCTCGCACTCAAATGTGATGAGCTCCTGTGTCCTTGCTTGACCATAAAGAGATTTTTATGGGTTTTTGGTGTTATTCACATATAATTAAAATGACATGATTCAGATTTTTTTTCTTTATAACTTAAGAGTGTGAGCTTATGTTTGGTAAGCATTTTCCCACTTATTCTGTAGTTTTCATAGGTGCATATATGTGGGTGTGTTGTGTGCATGTGCATACATGCAAGCAGAAAGATACTTAAGACACTATACTTCTACCCAGCTACTGGCAACATATGTCTCCATCCTATATAGGTTTAAGTCACCGATCACTCAGCTAGCAGCCCAAAACTTAATCTAAATTAATAGCAGCATTCCATCTTTTGAGCTATGCTATCAGTTATGTTTTTATGTATAAAATTGCCTTACATTATCTAACTTGATCAGAACACTGATTGTCTAAATGAACCACCATAACCTTCTAAAGAGACAACACACAAATGATTGCATTAATAAAACTTTAGCAATAACAGCTAATATATAATAAGTTTTTTAATAAAAACTAACGTATCTTGTGTGGAGACTTCTTTTTAGGAAAACTAACATCAAACTCACTGCCATTGAATGAATCAGGTACTGATTAATTGCAGATATTGCATAACTTCAAAGAAAAGTCTGCCTTGGTATCTTTAGATACCACAGCTGTCTTTCACAAAATATCCACATATACTTTTTAATTTAATTTTAAAAGGTAACTTCTTTCTCCTGTAATCCCCTACACAATTGCACTCCTGTCTTAAGACATTTTCTGTACTCTTATTATAATGAATAGTGCTTTCCTACTTTTTTGTACCACTTGAGGGTTGATATTTCATAGCAGACTTGCTTTCCATTCAATTGTTCACTTCTGTGATGTAGAGAATGAAGACCTAAAAATAAACATGAAGCACGCCCGTGTTTGTTCTGTTGTGCACAGGACGTCTCCTAGTCAGAATACTCCATCACACCAACAAAGACAATAATGACAACCTCAGGAGACTGTGTTCTTCAGGAAGATATGATGATAATGAAGCTATGTTCACATATATTTTGTTGAACATTACACATAATTTTCATTTACTTAATGTGGCAGTCATGTGCTTATGTTAATTTTATGATTGAAATGTAGGATAGAGTATAGCCTGTTAATCTGGAGATAGCCATTGTGTAGCCAATGAGGCCTCCATGTGGGCATGGCTTTCTCCTGAGACTTCTGGGAAATCTCGCGATATTTTCCTCGTGAAGATGAGAAGCTATTTCCCAAAATTGTTGGGAGTTAGTCTGAAAGACGATGAATGATGGACCGAACAAGATGGCAGCGTCTGAGAAGTTGGAGGAGCCGGCGGAGAGACCACATGGCTTTGCTGTGATGGAGCCAGACCTTTGAAGCTGGGACGACCACATAGAAACCTGATGAGTTGCTTCTGCTGTTGATTCACCCTGAGCCCTGGAAGCGAGGAGACATGTGAAGACCCCTGCCAGTGCCGGGATTCTGCACCCACTAACCTGTGACTTCGTGAGTCGGAAGGAGACTTTATAGACTGATTTTGGGCATATTCATTAATATCGGACTTTTGACTTTGAACTGGACTGGGCTCAATGTCCTGCTCCTCTTGTATAGAAACCCTTTCCTTATATCCATATGTTTGTCTTTGAAATTTGTTCCTCTAGTGTACCTGGACTGACACACTTAATATTTTAGTTTAATAAAATTATCTCATTTTGTTTCAAAACAATAAAATGACCAACTTGATGGTAAATAACAATGACAGCAACATGTATTTATTTTTTCATAATTTGGTGCAAATGAAATTAGTTACCATATAAACATCTATAGCTTTCTTAGTGTCATCAGATCATATGATTATAGTGCTTTTCCCTTACATTTTCACAAAATTTTATATTCAACATGTGGACTCTGAAATTAGAAAGAGATTAATGAATATCAAAGGAAATAAAATGATATCATTGGGTGAAGCAGATGAATTTATAATTATTTCTATATATTCTTATATATTTCTTATGACTTCATGGATGCTTCTTGAGAAAACATTTGTATATTGACTAAAACTGTGTTTACGTAATACTTAAAAATTGTAAATATTCTAATATTTCTATTTCTTTCATAAAGGTCTGTATTCTAATTTAATTCATAATGTGACCCCTAAATAGTTATGGTAGTCTTTGGGAAGCTATGATACTGAACAGATTCTTCCCATTTTTCTATGTTCCATATATTTCAGATCTTTACATAAAATTATAGCTCATTAGTTTATCAATTCCAATGACTATATCAATTACTATACAAAAGTCTGAATGTGTTTGTATAAAATAGAATACTATATAACTGTAAAATATCTTCATGATCAATGTTCATTTTCATTAAGAAAACAATATTATTTCTGACAAGTTAAATTAAATATTTGAACCTTATGTCAGAATCTAAAAGCTTTGTCAAGATAAATACATGTGGTACAAACACATCATTAGGTAGTGATCATTAATTCAAAGTAATAGAAGTCTTCCCATATCAAAGAATAGCTAATTCACTTAAGTGCACACACACACATAATCAGTGGCAGAGCCAGAATTAACATGATGTTCTAATGATTGCATTCCTAATTACTTTATCCACATAATGGGTCTACGGTCATCCTTGTGCAACTAAACCCAATAATCTCGAGTCTATTCCAACTCATATGAACAATTTAGGACACAACAGTACTACAGCATCAGGTGTGTAAAGATGTAAATCACTGAGTCAACAAACTATTCCACCATTGACTGGTTTCAATCACCAATCTTTCAGCTAGCAATCCCAAATTTAATACAAAATAACACCCGGGATCCTTCACTTGTGCTAAATTATCAGTTAATTATTTTTAACATGAATTATGATCTCTCACTATACTAGATGACCAGTATAATTATAATGTAAATTAAGCACCATAGCTTTTGCAATGAGACAAAATATAAGTGAATATATTAAAAAACGCCTTAGCAATAACTATTGATATATGACATTTTTTTAAACTATCTTTTTTTCTCTTTACTGTAAAAACCTATCTTGTGAGAATGGTTTATATGCTTTTAATAGAACCCAAACCAAATTCACTGCCATCCAATTAATTTTGATTCATAATGACCTTACACGAGGTGTCAGACCTATCAATATTTATGAGAGGAAACAGCTTCACATTCTCTCCAGTTGAGAGGGTGAAGGCTATAAATTCCCAACTTTGGGATTAAGAGTGCAATACCTAACCCACAACACCATCCAGGGTCATTGAAGAAACTCTGAACCCTGGATGTCCATGTGTTCCATTCTACTACAAAGAAAAAAGTAGAAAAAAGAGAGATAATATGAAATTATATTTGTTAAAGGTGGCTATACATGTTATAAAATATGGAAGATGTACTTTTAATTTTCTATTTAATTAATCTCTACATTGTGGGAGGTCCAGTGGACCCTAATTAATTATCCTTCCTCCCTAATGCATTGTGACTAATTAGAATTTAATTCAATAGACACATAATTCATAAGGGAATAAAATATTGTAGTATTTCTATTAAAGGTAGATGGGATAACTTGCTTCTAATGTGATAATAAAATTTTATATTAAAATACTCATAATGAATTCAAATAATTCCCTCCACTGTAACCCATGAAAGCACAGCTAAAGGATAAGCTCTGAGGGGCTTAGATAAAAGCAGGGTCTCTTGCTGTTTGGTAATGAGTATTCCCTACCACTGGGACATGATGTATCAAGCAAGGACTAGGACAGAAAAAGGGTAAGATAAAGATAGAGAAAGAGAAATCCACTTGAGGGATCCATTGCAGGCTTAATAGATATAAACTAGACTATACTTTTATAAAATATATACTGATAGATAAATGTGAGTAATCTTCTGAAATATTTGCTACAGTGCAAAATTGTTCCAAATAGGTCAGGTGAAATACCTAAGCTAGAAAATGTATGACCATAATACTATCAGAAATACTGTTGAGTAGTGGCTGTTCCTAAATACTAATTAAAGTGGTATTCTTCTTATCAAGTGCCTTCATGTCACTTCCATTCATAGTGACCCCACACCCAGTAGAACAAAATATTGAGCTTTCTGCACCATCTTCATCTTTGCTTTGAGACCTTTGTTACTGCCTGTGTGTCAACCCGTCTTTTCTAGACATTTCCTCTTTTCAGTGACCATATATATATTTCACCATGTTCCTATGCGGGGACTAGACTGTTCTCATAACTTGTCCAAAATGGGTTAAGCAAAGTATCACAATCCTCACTTATATGGAGCAAAGCGAATCTATTTCTAAGATGGATTTATTTGTTATGCATGCTATAACACTTTCAATATTCTTGGCAACATCATAATTTAAGGGTATCAATTCTTATATGCTTTTCATTATTAATTATCTATATTTCATATGCATATGAGGTGACTAACTTTAGTGACTTGTATGTAGCATTTCCTTAAAGTTGTATTTATCACTATTCGTTATCAGTTTAGTTTAATGGAGTGCTAGTTCTTTGCCAGTCTGTATGTCATTTGCTTTATTGACTGATTTTTTCATGAATATTGATTGTGGATTCATGTAAAATGTAATCCTGACAACTTCATTTTTTTGCTCTTAGTTTTCTGTCCAGTTCTGAAGATTTTCTTTTCTTTACACTAAATTGCCATCCATAATGAAGGCAGCAATTTTTATGTACATCAAGGGTTCAAGTCTTGTTAGCTTTCACTAAGTATGTTGTGTCATTTGCATATCACAGGATTTTAATAAGCTCTACTTCAATTCCGGCAAGAACAAAGACATTATATTATTTTTATTAAAGCCAAATAAGCTTAATTGCATATTTTGTCTTATGTTAGAATTTTAAAAAATATTTTAAAATTTTAAAATGACATAGTAATATTCTACAATTGATGTTTGTTTGTTTTTTTTTTGGGGGTGGGGCATCACTGCCTTCTGGTTGTCATGGGAGCTACCCAGTCCTGCTCCTGAGAGCCGCCGCTGGATTTAAATCGCCAAACCTGCGGGCTGCAGTCCCGCACTCAACCACTTACGCCACCAGGCCTCAGGCCTCTACAATTGAGTTTTAATAGATTCATGGACATTGACATTTATAAAGTATGTGAATAAAGGCAGACTTAAATGTATAGACTAATGGAATAAAGGGAAATATTAGTATTTAATAAATTGTACATATTTTGCCTTTAGGAATGGCCACGATAATCTACCCCATAAAAAATTCTAAAAGCTGCTTTATTATTTGTTAGAAGTCCTGGAGTTGATTGAATCTCATAGTGCTAATATGCACAGCAAGCTGAAACATTGTTTGATTTTGCACTGCTATGACAAATATTGTGTTTGAGCCCATTAGTGCAGACAAAATGTCAATCCATGTTCTTGATGGTCTTCTTCTTTTTCACTGACCCTCAGCTTTACCAAAAAGAAAAAAAGTGAACTTACTTTTCACAGGAAAAACTCTCTGCTACGAAGACATCCAAAGCATGTGAGCCAAAGCCCCACCATCTTCACTTGTGAGGAGCATTCTGGCTGTCCATCTTTCAAGATTGATTTGTTTGTTCTGGTGCTCCATGGTATTTTCAATTTTTTTTGGCAACACAATAATTCAAAGTTATCAACTGCTCTGTGACCTTCTTATTGATTGTTTAGGTGTCAAAAACAAATGATATTGTTGTCAGTTGTGATGGGGTCAGTTCTTCCTTTAGTGACCAGATACACAATGGAAAGAAACACTTCTGAGACCTGTATTGTCCTCACCGTTGTTCCTTCATGGAACCCATGATTGCAGTTACCCCATCAGTCCATTTTCTTGAGGGCCTTAATCTTTTTCATTCTATTTTACCAAGCTTGAAGTCCTTCTCCAGGAACTTACCTAACAACAAGTCCAAAGTTTGTCGGAGGAAGCCTAGGCCTCTGTGCCTCTCAGGTGCCCTGTGACTTTATTTCTTCCAAGACAGAATAGTCCATTCTACTAATAGTAGAATGTACTAATAGTCCATTCTACTTTCAATTGACTCTTTGCTCTGCAATACTCATTGCATATGAGGCAATTGGAAATGCCAGGGATTGGGCCTGGTACAAAGGAGCAATCTTGTTTTACAATATTCTAAAGCTGCTAATTTTGCTGCTAATCAAAAGTTTGGCAGTTGGAAACCATTAGCAGTTTCTCCTGAGATATATGGACTTTGTACTTAAAAGAAGTTACAAGCTCAGAGACTTCTAAGTGCAGTTCTATAAGGTCCTCATGAATAGGCAGCTACTCCATGGCAGTTAGTTTTGTTTTATTTTCTTTTGCTTTGCTTTGTTGTTCTTTAAAGGAGTCTTCTGCAGGTGATTTGCCACATTACATGTCTTTTGCTATCTTGACTTCTGCTTCCATGAACATTATTTGAGGATCCAAGCAAAACAAAATCCCAACTTCAAACATCTATCCTTGAATTATGATGGCACCTATTGGTACCTTGTGAGAATTTTGGTCTTCTTTATATTGAGTTGCAATCCACACTGAAGGCCACACTCCTTGTTCTTCATCTTCAAGTGCATCGAATGATCATCTCTTTCAGCAAACATGTCCTATAATCATAGCAGGTTATTAATAAGCCATCCTCCACTCCTGATACCACATTCTTTTTCATATAATCCAGCTTTCCTGATAATTTTCTCAGCATACAAATTTAATAAGTATAGTGAAATGATATTATCTTGATGCACACCTTTCCTGATTTTAAACTGTGCAACATTTCCTTGTTCTCACAATTGTCTTTTGATTCCTATACACGTTCTGCATGAGCATCAAGAAGTGTCCTGGGTTTCTCATTCTTTTCTTTGCTACTCATAGTTTGCAATGTTCACACAGTTGAATACCTTTGCAGTCAATATGACACAAGTAAATGTCTCCCTTGTATTCTCTTTTGTCAGTTAAAATTCATCTTATATCAGCAGTGTTGACCCTTGTTTCACATTGTTTTCTCAATCTAGCTTGAACCTATGGCAGTTCTCTGACAATGTACTCGTCTATATTTCAATATCCTCCCCATAGCATACAAACCAACAAATATAATAAAATTGACAGCCTGGAACTTTTTCCAGACTCTCTATGAGCATATAAAAATTGTCTTAGGCTATCTTGAGGAGACCTATCTCCTCACATTTTCATTGTGAATCAAACCCTTAATATGAACCACTAACCTTGTTAATAGCCATTCACAGTTTACCAGCAAAAGAAGCAGGTACCCATAATCGTCTCCAATGTTGAAAATAAAAATTATGACTTCCCATCTTTGAAGTGCAATTTTGCTTCTGGTAAAGTTTGGTATCTATTTGTAAAAACGTACTGTAACATCTGACTCCATATTTTACATCTCCTTTACTTTGGATGCCTCTAGGAATTTTTTGTTTGTTTTATAGAAGGACAAGTGTGATGTTCTATTAGAGCCTTCTCCTATTTAGACTGACTTCATGTTAAATTATTGATGAAACCTGGAAGGGCTCACGTCCTAAATTAGATCATAATCACAGGGACTTAGGGTTAGAATTTCACCATTATTTGGAAGAAGCAAAAATCAAGCAATGATACCTGGCAGTCTACTTCACTACCATCTCAACTGATAGAGCACCTATAAGTACTTTGATTAACCTTTCACTCTTTTGTTTTTCTTTTTCCCCAATAGTATTCAATACGCTTGCTGTGGTTATTCAATAATAAACAGGAGATCGCATACAATAGACCATTAATGTTTCTCTTATGTTCATAGTTGCAATTTCTGTTTGCTTTTATTTTCTCCGTGTAGGGCAATTCAATCTTAACTCTATTGCAACAATAAAGCTTTGGTTCATAGTAAGATCTGGTGCTCAATTTGGTTTATTAAATATAGAGATAAAATTACGGCAGATTCTATCTTGCAAATATTCCTTTTCTATAAACCATTTAAGTTTTTGAAAAATCATGGGAACTTTTTATTTGAATTGTAGTTAATATAAATGTAAGCCAGAGGTCTTGTGGGAGGTATAAATGTTACTGTATTGCTGGAATTAGATATGGCAAATGAAATTACCTCTAAAGTACCTATATAGGGAATGTTAATTATGAATTTATAAAATGACCTTGAGAACGATGTGCCTGTCTAGAGACTAAAGACAGATGGATTTTTATGGATCTTAAAAAGCAGCTTAATCCTGCTAATAAAATCTATCATGAAACAAAATGGCTTAGGTAAAACTCTTAGTGTCACTAATTAGGCATATGCTACACATATTAACATTTCCATCAGGCCAAGAAAATTTAATTATTTTCTCATAATTATTGATACTACTTATAAGTTGACTAACACTACTGCCTTGATTTATATAAAGATATTTATTTGACTTATAAGTTATTAATGTCAAAATCAAACTTAAATTCTTAATTTGGGAGGACAATATAAAATGCTGGTCAATAATGGAAGGCAATAAGCAAGGGAAATTAGGCTAGTTCTTCTTAAACCAGGTCATGTTTTCATCTTCAATCTAGGAACATTTGATAATATCAAGAAACCTTATATCGGGCACATGGTTAGATCCTAGAGAACTAAAGCAAACAATGCACAGAGCAGGTGCACAGAAGAATCAGCAAGCCCTACTGTGTTCATAAGGGTTCTGTTGGTGGTGAAATGTGTTATCAGTTGGATAATCTTTAAATTAGAATTATAGCACCCTATTCCAATTTTTACATGATTCCTGTTCATGGACATAGCTTCATTAAGCTTGCACATTCTCCATAACGAAAATGTGATTAAGTTCTTTGTATCTTATAGGTAATTTGGCAGATCAAATTAAATTGTGAACCTAAAGGAGTTTGTTAGTGCATGCATCCATTTGCGCTTTTATTTGAGAAAGCTCAAATAAAGTGTGCCTTCTTTTCAAAATGTATCCCCTTGCATGTTGTACTTGATACTTCTAAAATGTGCAGTTCTGCAAAGAAGAAAAGTGGACTTTAAGCTCACTATCTAGTGCTTAAACATTTCAAAAATGAAACAATTATTACATTAAGTGCCTTCCTCCTCTAAATTTTTTCTGGGAATTTCCTTTCTACCCTCATTATTGCCTCCTTCATTAATATTTTGAGCCTTATTGCTTAGCTTCATTCCATATTTATTTGTCTCTAGTATGTTTCTGAAATGTCATGTTGGTGCTGCTATTAGTTTCCAGGAATAAAATGAATCAGTTGAAGGTAATGCAATATTTGATGTTTGTCACTATATAATTCAGATGAAGTTCAGGCAGGTTTTGAGTTAGGATGAATTTTGGAAACTGATCCCTGCAATACTGAAAAGTTCCTAATAATGGTTGTGTTAGTTCAGGTAGACTAGAGGAACAAATTCAAGGACACGCATATGGATATAAGGAATGGGTTTATATTCAAGGGGAACAGGACATTGAGAAAACATCCCAGCCTAGTCCAGCTCAAAGTCCCAAGTCCTATATTAACCCATATGCCCGAAATCAGTCCACAAAGTCTCCTTCCAACTCACGAAGTCACAGGTCAGTGGGTGCAGAGTCCCGGCACCAACAGGGGTCTCCCCATGGCTCCTCGTTTCTAGGGCTCACGGTCCATCAACAGCATCCTGTGGTGGCAGAAGCAACTCATCGCTAGCAGAGGCCTCCATGTGGCTGCTCCATCCTCAGAGGTCCGGCTTCATCAGGGCAAAGCTGAGTGGTCTCTCCGCCGGATCCTCCAGCCTCTCGAACGCTGCCAGCTTGTCTTGTCTGTGATAAATCGCCTCTGAAACTAACTCCCAACAACTGGGGAAGATAGATTCTCATCTTCACGAGGGAAATATCTCGAGATTTTCCAGGAGTCTCAGGAGAAAGCCATGCCCACATAGAGGCCTCATCAGCTACTCAATGGCTATCTCCAGATGAACAGGCCAGATTCCACCCCTATATTCCAATCATAAAATTAGCATAAGTACATGAATGCCACAATGGTTAAACATGGCCTGTGCTTGGATGTATGAATTTCACCTTGTACTTCAGATGCTGCACCTTATGATAACTATACAAATAAAGAACAAACAAACAGAGAAAACTTTACTTTGTGAAAACTTTGCTTTGCGAAAACAGACTTTATGTAGCCCTCGTGGAGCAACTTTTCCCAACAAAACATATCGTTTTAAAAAAATACTGCTCCTCCTTTTGGAATTTGTCATACTGTGGTCCTTTGTGCATTGTGTCGATGCTGGGAGCCATGTTGCTTGTGTGTCAAAAGCCAGCAGGGTCATCCAAAGTTAACAGGTTACAACTGAGCTTCTAGATGAAGAGCAGAAAACAGGAAAGGATTCAGCTGCCAATTTCAGAGGAAGAAGCTTCTGAAAACCATACACAGAGCTTTGAAATATTGTCAAATAATGAAGCTTCGTGAACTAAAGCAGAACATTGTCAGAGTTAGTGCTGGAGGACGGGTCCCTTTTGTTGCAGGGCATTTGAAGGTGACTGAGGAGCAGCTGCCCTCTTGCAGTGGAGTCAGTCATGATGACATGAATGGAGTAAAGCCCGTGGGACTGGATCTAAGGAGAAGGTGATTTGCTGATCATGAGTGACTCAAGGTAAGACAAAACAGAGGCAGAAATATGCCATAGAATGTATGAAATATGAATCTAGGACAATTCAAAATGATTCAACATAAAATGGAACAAATAAAGTTAGATACAGTAGGAAATAATGGACTGAAATATGGTGGGATTGTCCCTTGTGAATCAGAAGAATTTGATTTATGGTACTATTCCTGCTATGGCATAAACAAGAGGAATGCTGCTGTATTCATTTTCAAAAAGAATATTTCACAATCAATTTTAAAGTATACTGCTGACTTGATAGGGTTATATCTAACTGCTTTCAAGGAAATTCAATTAATACAGCTATCATTTAAATTAAGAAAACATACAATCAAGACCCATTGATAATTATTGGTGTTTGAAATGGAATAGTTGGAAACAGAGAGGAAGAGACAATAATTGGAAAGTATGGACTTGGTGAAAGAACTGAAACAAAATCAATGGTTTATTCATAGCAAATACTTTTAGCAACAAAACTGAATGGCTTTCTCTGATGGAATACACTGAACTCAAATTGACTATATCCATGGGAAGAGAAAATAGAGAGACCCAATAATTTCTGCTAAAAGCACATTAGATTCAGACTTTGTAATAGGGAAACCAATGTAAATTCAGATTAGGCAGAAGAAAATGAAAACAAGTGTATGAGAGACAAAACAGGACCTGAAAGTCAAGAGCATTTAGAGAACAGCTGTGTTGCATTAAACAGTTAAAACAGAAGACCTGTTCAGATGTGGGAAGACAGCAAGAACAGCATTCACAAAGAAAGTGAAGGTCATTAAACCATCAGGTATGAAATAAGTGATCAAAGTGGATGTCACAATAGACTTGAAATTTGGTCTTAATATTAGAGTACCTGAAGTAAATGGAAGATATGATGAAGTCAATAAGCTGAACAGAAAATCTCAAAGGATATATGGAACTAAAACAAAGACAAATATCAGCAATGAAATGTTCAAAGACCTACAGTTAGCAATTTAAAACAGCAAAATAACTCAGTATGTCTTAAATTGAAGAACTGGAAGAAAAATTTCAAGTCTTTACTTGCAATCTTGACTTGAGCAAATCTTCTGTGTGGTAAAAAATGGAACTATGCAGAAATAATAAAAAGAAGATGGAAAGAAAGCAGACATTTTACGCAAAATAACTAGTAAACAATCATTTTAGGAGATTACGTTCAAACAAAAGCAAATGGTTCTAAAGGAAGATGTCTGAGATACACTGAAACCATTTGGCCATAACAAGACTTCAAGGACTTGATGTCATATCAATTGTAATGTGTCAATACACTGATGAGGCACTGGATTACCCACTTCTCTATATCAAGGACTATGAAAGACAATTACTTTTACAGCTTACTAATAATGATCCATATTTGTGCCCATTATAGGGAAATATGATTCAACAGGACACCTAAACTATAAAACAATATAATTAATATCATGTGCAAGTAAAATTTTAGTGAAGTCCATCCAACAATAGTTGCAACAGTTCATTGATATGTATCTTTCAGAAGTTCAGGATGGATTAAGAAGAGGAAGTGGAATAATGAATACCATTCTTGAAGTCAAATAAATCTTGGCTGAAAGCAGATAACACAAGATAAATTTTAACTTGTGCTTCATTGACTATGGCTATGAATTCAACTTGTTAATATTTTTGTCTAATTTTTTGTTTTCCAACTTGTGGATCTTAAACTATGGATATCCTTGAAAAGAATGATATTTCCAGGAAAAACTTCATATATTCATTAGGAACTTGTACATGGATCGGGAGGTTGTGAGAACAGAATAAGGAAACATGGTATGTTTTAAGAATCAAGGAAGGTACCTGACTGATCTGTTTTCTCTCATCATACTTATTTGATCTGTTTACTGAGCAAATCATCAGAGAAGCTGGATTATATAAAGAAGGATGGATCATCAGGATTTGAGAAATTAGCACCTGCAATATACAGGTGACACAATCTTGAATGCTAAAAGGCAGGACTTGAACTACTTGAGGAAAATCAAGACTACTGTAGTATTGTTTAAAACATAATGTCAAGAAAGCTAAAGTTCTCACTATTGGACAAATCACTATTGTCAAGTATTTCATCTTCCTTGGATCCACAATCAACGCTCATGGAAACAGGAGATGAGATAAAAGGGTGCATTGAATTAGGTAAATCTGCCACATAAGACATTAGAGTATTGAAAAACAAGGATTTTACTTTGAAGACTAAGACACAAGCCCTAGTATTTTCAATTACTCATGGAAGTAAAATTTAGATATTGAATAAAGAAATCAGAAGTTGGAGGAAGGATTGATGTATTTACATTGTGGTACTGTAGTAGAATACTGAAAGAACACTGCACTGCTTGTTAAAAACAGGAAGAAGAAATATTCTGTCACCTTGGGATTTTCTAAAATCATTTTTCACTGAGAGAAAGGAGTGCTGAATAATGATAATGATAATAATAATAATAATAATAATAAGCAAAATAAATTTCTCCCACTAAGCATAGTGAAAGAGTATGTGCTTAGCTTACACATATGTGCCCTCCTTCAACTGGGGGATGAACAGAAATCACTAGAATGGATTATAAATAAGACCGATGGATCTATGTCTTTCTAAGATGGATTAATAAAAAAAAAAAATGCCACGAGGCTACTTTACAAAGCACAACTAAGCTAGTTAACATCAAGTTCTAAGCAGCATAAGTCTATTACCAGTAAGATAGATCACTGGTGGTTCAGTGGAATAAGCATTGGGTTGTTAACCATACGATGAGAAGTTCAAACCCACAAACCTCTCTGAGGATGAAAAATGAGGTTTTAAGCTTTTAGAATAATTAATATCTTTTGTAACTCTGCCTAACATAACTCCTTTGCTCAAAGTGTCACTTTGAGGCGGATAACACTAAGTTCAGATTGCTATTAAAAATACAAGAATCTGTAGTGAAAGTTTAACTAAAAATAAAAATAAAGGCACTCCAAAAGTTGAAGATGGTTGCCAATGCTGCTAAAAGTCTTCAGGTAAACCAATTCTCACAACTAATCACACTATAACTTTAACATTGAGTCTACAGTATATTAAGCAAAATAAACATTATACAAATGTCAGTTCTAGCTAGAATAGCTCAATCACTTGTACTAAAATCCTAGAAGAAAGAAAGTGATGGAAATTCTTAGGCATAAAATCTTCTTATTTTTGTCTTATTGACCTATATATTATATCTGAATGCCAACTGCAAGACAGTTGTTAAGGAAGCTTCCTTATTATTTATATAGCACAAATTTTAGATCACATATGTAAAAGCAAAATAACACATGAATCAATAACAACAGGAAATTAATCATCAGAAATATATATATATCATATATATTGAAAGATAAAATAATTTTTGAAAGCATGATTATTATGAGAACACATGGCGATATAGTTGATTATAAATTAGGGTGCTAATTTAAATATTAGCACTTCAAATCAAGATGAGAAAGATGAGGCTTGGGAGAAAGATGAGGCTTTCTGCTCTGTAAAAATTCACAGCTTCTGCCTGAGCCATGGTGGTGCAGTGGCTGTGCGTGGGACTGCAGACCACAGGGTTGGCGGTTCAAATCCAGCAGCAGCTCTCCAGGAGCAAGGCTGGGTTTCCTACTCCCACCAGCAAAGTGATTCAAAAAAAGAAAAAGAAAGATTCACAGCTTCACTACACAAAATGGGCAGTTAGTTTGACTCTGTGATGTGAGGCTTATTATGAGTTGGAATTGATTCAATGAAATAAGTTTAATTATTGGGTCATTATTATAATATTATTTAATAAGAATGAAAATTGAATTGAGATAAAAATGCCTCCAGTGCTGTAAAGTTCAAAATGAGCTTCTAAGACCATAGGTGCTTATCTTAGTGGACAGCCTTATCTTTCTTCCATGGAGGGTTGCTGGGTTTGAACTACCAGTTTGTTGGTGAATAGATCAACATCTAATCATAGTATAGCAAAAATGTCTTATTATATTAAATGCTTTATCAATAATGGAAAATAAAAAAAGATAAATATCAGCCAAGGGAAGGAAATGTAAGCAAGTCAAATTTGGAATTGCCAGCATAGTAGCATGCATATGAACTGTCATTGTCAGGTTCATCAAAATACCTGACATAGCATAGGAAAAAAGTAACAAACTGATTTTGACCAGCAAAAGTTTTCAAAACTGGCATGCCAAGAGGAACAGCAAGATGATATAGCGTGGGAAAAGCTTAAGAAAATATCTGATCATTCCATCTCTATGAAATTGAAAATTTTTAGTAGAAGAAAGAGAAAACAAATCTTGAAATGTTTGAAGAAATTATGTCCTTGAAGGGCATACAATATAGATCAGTGACAATCACTAATTACCAACCATAAAAATGTAACTATTACTACTACTAAACCAAATCGCACATCACAGTCTACTTATTACACACAGATGACAAAGAAAAATGTAGAAGGCATTTGTTGGCAAATAAAAGCATCATAAACAAACAAACAAAAAAAAAACCCCAAATCAGAATTGCACAAGACTCCTAGTCAGATACTAGGTAAAGCCTAAAAACGATAAGCACGATTTCAAAATAGCGATAATAAATTTTCAATGGAAATTTTTGACTTAGCAAAATTATATTTTATAATTAAAGAAGCAGGCCATATTGTCTCAAAAAGCAAAATTAAACAAAACACAGGGGGCTGAGCCGCGGTGGCGTAGTGGTTGAGTGCGGTACTGCAGCCCACTGGCTTGGCGGTTCAAATCCAGCAGCAGCTCTCCAGGAGCAAGACTGGGTCTCCCACTGCCACCAGGGGGCGGTAGTCTATCACCCTATTTATTCAATCTGCATATTGAACGAATTATCAGAGAATCAGTCTTAAATGAAGAATAACAGGAAATCAGGAAGGAAGGCTAATTAAAAACCTGCAATATGCAAATGTCCCAACTTTGCTTGCTGAAGGTGAAGATGAAGTGGAGCACTTACTGATGAAGATCGTAGGTTGTTGTCTTCAGTAAGGATTAGAACTCAATGTCAAGAACACCAAACTCCTCACAAATGAAACAATAGGATAAATGGAGAAAAATTGTAAGCTGTCAATGATATGTTCTTGCTTCAATTGATTTTTTCCAATTGGATCCAATTGTTGCTGTGCTTGAGTGTAAGCATGGAAAACATTGTGGGGATGGTGCAGAAATGGACTGTGTTTACTTTTTGTGGTAAGTGTTACAATATGTTTTGAGTCAACTTTCATTTCTGGAATAGTATGCCATATAGTTATCTCACTCAAATTGCCATACACCAGTCTATTTCAACTCACTAATGAATATGGTATTGATTGACATATATTGAGTTTCATTTTTGGTGACTTCTGATTTTCCTTGGTTCATATTTTATTTATTTCATGCTGTAATTATCAATAGACTTTTCCAAGCTATTTTTTGTCATTTTCACTCTTTAATATGAGTAAGTGAAGTTATCAAAGATTGGTTTCATTCTTGTCATTAAGGTGGACACTTAATTGAGTAAGCAGAATATCCCTTTTCCTCCGTAGAGTATATTCCAACCTTAAGGACTCATCTTCTAGATACTATGTCAGAAAATATTTTGCTCTTATTTGTAGGGAATTTAGTGCCATATGCCTCAGAAATGGAACTCTTATACTTCTGTTTTGCATAAAGTTGCTATGGGTCACTATGCACTACATGAAAGCAACTTTCACAAGCAAAGGAAGTATTTGAAAATAGTATAGCTTGGGTTCAATTTAAATAACAAGTATATTAACTGGTCCAAATAACTGGTATTGAGATATTATCATAGCTAGACAGAGCAGATGATCCCTCAGGACCATTGATGAGAGTTGCGATGCCAGGAGGGTGGGCAGAAATAAGGTGAAAGGGGGAAACACTTTTGAGGATCTATATATGACCTCCTTTCTGGGGTATGCACTGTAAGGAAGTGGGTGAACGGAGATATGAACAGTACAAGCTGTGACAAATAATGATTTGTTGCTTATTGGGGCTGTATGAGATATGAGGGGAGTGAGGAGGGAAGGGAAAATGAGGAGCTGATATGAAGGCTTAAGTGAAAAGCAAATGTTTTGGAAATGATGGGCCACAGATGTACAAATGCACTTGACATAGAATTGATATCTGTACGGGTTGTGATAAGAGTTGTATGAGCCCCCAATAAAATGATTTTTTAAAAGAAATTGTGAATGGATCAAGAGGAAAATTTTCTAACAGAACATGTGAATATTATATGGATTAAAAAACAATATGCGTGCCAGAGATGTGTCTCTCATCACGCATACTCACGCTGTATACTGAGCAAATCATCTGAGAAAAATGTTTATATAAAGAAGAATGCAGTATCAAAATTGGAGGAAGGATTATTAACAGTCTGCTGCTACATGCCAATGGCACAACCTAACTTACTGAAAGTTAAGAAAGACTTGAATAACTTTATGATGAAGGTAAAGGAATGCAACCTTCAATGTGGATTACAACTCTAGGTAAGAAATCCCAAATTCTCACACGTGGAACAAAAGGTGTCATCTTTATAAATGCAGGAAAGATCATAATGTCAAGGATTGTGTCTTGCTTGGTGGCCCAATCAATGTTCATGTAAGCAGTAGTGAAGAGATCAGCGGACTCGTTTCATTGTGAAAATCTGCTGTACTTTGATTGAAAAGTAAAATGTTAATTTAAAGACTAAGATGCTAAGGTGACCAAAAGTACAAGCACAGCTATAGTGCGAAAAATATGATCAGAGTGCCCTTAGAGGCAATGATGACACGACTTTCTCTTACGTACTTCAGAACTGTTGCCTAGAGAGTCCAACCTCTGAAGAAGAAGAACATGCTTGGTCAAGTAGAGGGCAGCAACAAAGGGGAAGACCCTCACGAAGGTGAAATTGGCACAATGGCTAAAGCAATGGATTCCACCCTGGCGACAACTGTGAGAATGGCTAAGGACAGGGCAGCACATCGTTTGCTTGTTCATAGAGCTCATATAGCCCTTGTGGGTTGGACTGGGTGGGTAAAATGTCCACATGACGTGTATCCTCATGGTGCTGTCAGGTAGCTTGGGCACTGCTAACTGAAAGGCTGGTAGAAACTGCCACTCACTCCAGGGAAGAAAGTGTAGGTTACTTTTCTCATAAATATTGTGTTTGTCTGGGTAGACTAGAGAAGCAAATTCATAGACACACATATGGGTATAAGAGAAAGGGTTTTATACAAGAGGAATGGAACATTGAGAAAGACAAGAGGAATGGAACCTTGAAAAACCATCCCAATCCAGTCCAGTTCAAAGTTGGAAGTCTGATGTTAGCCCATATGTCTGATATCAGTCTATAAATCTCCTTCTGACTGATAGTCACAGGCCAGTGGGTGCAGAATCCCGGCTCTAGTACCATGGCTCCTTGTTTCCTGAGTGCAGGGTCTATCAACAGTATCCATTGGTGACAGAATCATCTCAGCGCTGGCAGGGGTCTCTCATGGCTTTTTCCAGATTCAGAGGTCTGTTTCCATCAGGGTAAGGCCGTGTGACTTCTCTGGTTTTTCTGGTTCCTCAGACGCTGCTATCTTGTCTTGTCAGATAAGTGACTCCCAACGACTGGGAGATGGTCTCTCATTTTCACGAGGGAAATATAGCGAGGCTTCCCCAAATTCTCAGAAAGCCATGCCCACAGAGGTCTCATTGGCTATCTCCAGATTGACAGATTGACAGGCCCGACTCCACCCCTAGACTTTCAATCATGAGATTGACATCAAGCACATGACCGCCACAACAACCTACAATCTGCAAAATATATATATTGTATATATATAATATATACTATATATATATATATATATATATAATTTTGCCAAAATCAAGAATTTGAAGAAGAGTTACAGTAGCAGAACTCAGGTAGAACTAGTTCTACCCTGTCTTAAAGGGTGTTTGTGCATCAGAATCATCTCAGTGGCAGTGAGTTTTTAAATTTTATCTTATATTCACATTCCATTTTCTTTTTTGTTGTTGTTTTTTTTTTGTTGTTGTTGGGCATCACTGCCCTCTGGTGGTGGGAGTAGGAGACCCAGCCTTGCTGCTGGATTTGAACTTACAATCCAGTGGGCCACAGTCCTGCGGACAACCACTGCACCACCAGGGCTCAGCCCCTCGCATTCCATTTTCATTGTAGTTTCACATTCATTTGAAGTGATTGAAAAAACAAAACAGAACAAAAGCAACTTTAAAGAGATATTTGGCAGCAGATTTTGTCAATGTTGTACGTTATTGTATTTCTTCACACTTAACTGTCATGGACGTTGATTGTTGATCCAAATAGAATGAACTCACTAACAATGCAATTTGTCTGCATATGTTTACTGGTAAATTAGGCAATTTTGTATAAAGCATACTGATCATCAATGAATAAATATTTCAAATGATCTCTGTTTTAAAAGTCAGGCAAACCATTCACAAGCATATGAAAGGGATAATGGATCAAGACTATGTGTGACTTATCCTCAAAATGCCTGGATAGCTTAACATGTAAAATTGATAACTTTAATTAGCTGTATTATGAGACAATGGAAAAAAACAAAGCAATAAAAAATGCAAAAGAAATTCCTCTCAGTAGAAGCAATAAGAAATCTTGCAAAGTATAGAACATCAGCTAACGATAAAGGGAATGGATTTGCTGTATCTAAATTATACTTACAAAAATGCATGCTAATTTTAAAGATGAAAATATGAAGCCATATGATGCAAAACTTTCATACTACAATTAAAAATATAAATAAGTTTTGGAAGTGAGGTTAGACACTGTAGTAGAAAGATGAGAGGTCTTACTAACAAAACAGCAAATGCCCAAGGAAACAGATGGTGGAACCTAACATTGTAATGAGTGCTCGAAGTTAGTCATGGGTTATATCACGGTATTAAAATGAAGAGCTCAGACAAACTCTATTAAATAGAAAATATTTGTGATATACAATATCAAGAAACTTAGGCAAATTTTGGATACCTAAACCATTTTCTGTCTTTTTAGTAAGAGCAAACATATCCTTCCTGAAACTGTCACAGTAATTTACAGTGCCATATTATCAATCATGCCATATGACATTCTGTACTAAAGCTAAATACCTATAAACTGAATCCTTTCTTTTTGTGAAGAAAAATTCCATCATCACTGAGGCCTATAATTTCACAAAGTTTGTTGACTGAATAAAATGTATTCAGATAGAAGGAAATTACAGGAAGTTGCATGTTGTTAGTGTTACATGCTTTGCAGTCTCAGACTGCTTTCAGTTACAGCAAATCTATATCTACAACAGGAAAACACACTGCCCATTCCAGCGTCATTGTTACACTCACCATGTCAGTTCATCTCATTGAAAAGCTTTCTCTTTTTTCCTCTGACCTATTTTCTAAGCACAATGTCCTTCACCAGGGAATTGATAATATGCCTAAGCTGCTTGAAACATAGTTTTGCCATCCTTGCTTTGGAGGAGCATTCAGCAGTGGCTTAATTTTTTTAAGCTCTTCATGAGGTTTCAAAATTAAGTCTTCTATAACCCTTTATCTTCACTTTTGGAACTATGCTACACCAAATAGTATGCACCTTTAAAACCAGATGCTGTAAAAAAATTAAAAAATTAAAAACCAGATGCTGTGATTTAAAAATTGTTGTAATCTCTGCTTTGAGAATGTAGTCGAAACTAAATCAATACTTCTCAGATGTATGAATAAAAATATACAAAACTTGGTTAATTCTTACATTGGCTAAAACTCAGCAAAGTATCACTTTTTATTTGCTGACAGTTTGAAATTAGGGGGAAAAAAAGGAGAGAGAAGTATATTGCAGCCATTGATGTTTTTCAAAATGTTTTACTTCCTTTGGGTTTTACTTTCCTTTTCCCCTTATGAAAGCTAATTAGTGAAGAGCCTGATTATCTTCACTAGGCCAAAATCTCTTAGATCTTAACCCCAATTTGAATATTTTAGTACTATGCTAACTTTTTTATCTTCCTTGTTATGCTGATGATAGAATTCAATTAATCGCACTGTCTGCTTTTAGAAATAGCTGCCTTTACACAAAATTATTTGCTTTCTTTTCCAGTATTTTTTTATTTAAAATGTTAGAATAATGTATTCTTGCATCTACACTGTTCATATGATACTTCTGCTTATTATAAAAGCATGATAATCATTTCAGTTACAATAGTCAGGTGTTGAAGTCACAGATAAAATTCTAGGGGAAAATCCTGTTCTATTTAAAAGTATAGTATGACTAACACAGAGTCAGTGGTGAGAGACAATCATTGGAAAATGGAGCTCAACAGCTGAAAAAAATACTGCTATGGGACAGAGGAAAAATTAATGATGTCCCCACAGTCAAAAAGAGGACAAAAGCTAAGTTCTTGGAGGATTTGGGAAATCTATAAATAAAAAAATCACTGGTTACTTGACTGAGAATAATGGAAAGGCAGTGTTATTAAGACATATTACTCACTGGATCAATAAATTATGCTACCTAAGGAACTGAATCCATATTATTCATATTTTATAATCTCACGCTTTCTTGAGTAAACTTATTTAGAATATTGTATTATATTTGTTTCTTTTCCTTGTATTTTTCTTAGGAGAAACCCTGTTGAATGAGTACGAACTGAGTGTGACATTTGCCACCTCTTCCCTTCAGGGATCCTGAACCTTTTCCAATCGAAGATCTCTGCTTTGGAACACTGAAGCATTTGGTTTCACTTAGTGAACCGAATTTACAAAAAAGTTTGAGGGACTCACATGAGAACTATTTGGAAACATGACCCGGAAAGACTAATGTAGCTTCTGGTGACATTCTTCCATTTACCTAGTCTTCAAGGTCTAACACCAACAACTGCAGCAGCAATAGACACTCTCCCGCAGCAGCTGTTGGGATGCTGAGGAGCTACAGCTGACTTGCCCAGAGAGATGAGAACATGGGTTAGCAAACAATTGAACAATTGCTATCAGAAGCGAGTAGCACACTACTGAATAATTGGAAGTGAAGAACTCAGAAACAGATAAAAATGCAAGACATCTCTTAAATGTGTGTCTTTTTTGAAACACCTAATATTAACAACCAGGAATCCTGAATGCCATGGACTGCTAAGTACAAGCTTGTTGAAACTCAGAGGCACACCACAGGAGAAAGACTTGTCTGTTCTGATAAATATGTATAATCTGAAACCCATAAACAATAGTGCCACTGTATTCAATATGGTCTCTGTGAGTTGGAATCAGTTCAATAGCAATATGTTTGTCTTTTATATCACTTTTGTGTTCACTTTTCAAAACAAGAAAGTACTAAAATTAGAGATATATACATTTAACCTTTAAATATGAAGGTTCTCATCTATATTTTAAGAACATGTAATACCTATTGTATACAAGCATAAATGTAAATTCCAACATGACTGTCAGTTATTGTTGAGTAATTTCTAACTCGTAGGTACAAACAGTAAGTACAACAGAAGGAAATAGCCTCCTCACAATGGCTCCACTTGAGCGCACCGTTGTTGTGTCAATCCATTCCACTGATGGCTTCCTCTTTCTCACTCCAACTTATCACGTATGGTGTCCTCTAGAAACTGATCTTTCCTAGTGTCATGTCGTAAGGACTTGAAATTAAGTCCCATCATCTTTGTCTCACGGGAGCATTCTGACTCTACTTTCTACATATATCTGTGCTTTTTTTAAGTAGACAATGATATAGTTAATGATCTTGTCCATTATCATTATCCAAAGTCATCAGGATGTGTTCAGTTTTCTTTAGTCACTGTAAAGATTTTGCATGATTATGAAGCAATTGAAGCATTCCTGACCTGGATTAAGATTAAGTACAGGGATATTCCATGTGTTTTAGTGTGTGTGTATGTAATCATTTTATTGAGGGAACATACAACTCTTCACATAATCCATCCATACATGCATTTTATGCAAAGCACATTTGATGCCATCATCATTCTCAAACATTTTCCTTCCACTTCAGTCCCTGCTATTTGCTCCTCTTTTTCCACCCCCTCCCCAACCCTCTTCCCACCCAAACCCTTGATAATTTATGAACTATTACAATGTCGTCTTGTCAAACTCTTTACAATGTGTCCCTTCGCCAATTCCCCATTGTACATACCCCAGGCTGTACGTAGGTCTTTATAATAGGTTCTCCCTTTCTATTCCACCCTCCCTCCATGCTCTCAGTGGTGTCACTCTCCCCTCTGATGCTAAAGGGGTCATCCGCATTGGATTACCCATGATTTGGTTCCTATCTGTACAAGTGTGTGTCCTCTGATTTAACCAAATTTGTAAGCTATAACTCAGACATGATAGTGGGAGAGAGAAACCATTTTAGAAGAAGAGGAAAGATGCATATTTCATCATTGCTACACTGTGCCCGGACTGGCTCACCTCCTCCCCAAGATCCTTCTGGAAAGGAATGTCACTTCTATTGCAGATGAACCTGGATCCCCAATGTACTCTCCACCTCATTTATTGTGATACAACTGCTAGTTCTTTGATGCCTGATACCTGATCCCTTTGATGTCTCATGGTCCTCAGGCTGATGTGCTTCTCCTATATGGACTTTGTTGCTTCTGAGCTAGAGAGCCACTTGTTTGCCTTCAAGTTTTTAAGACCCCAGACACAATAGCTTTTGATAGCCAGGCACCATTAGCCTTCTCCACCAAAATTGCTTATGCATATTTTGATTTCAGTGATCATATCAGGAAAGCGGGGATGCAATGAGATGATTTTTGTTCTTGATGCCTGAGAACTGCTTCCATTGATACCTTGTGGTCACACAGGCTGGTGTGTTTCTTCCATGTGGACTGTGTTGCTTATGAGCTATATTGCTGCTTGCTTATTTTCAAGCCTTTAAGACTCCAGATACTATCTTTGATAGCCAGGCACCATCAGCTTTCTTCACCACATTTGCTTGTGCACACATTTGTCTTCATTGATTGTGTCAGGAAGGTGAGCATCAAGGAATGTCAATTTAATAGAACAAAGTGTTCTTAAATAGAGGACGTACTTTGTGTGGAGGTTCAATGTCCTTCTGCTGCCTTAATGCTAACGCTTTAAGTATGTGCACATAGATCTATTTTTTCATCATCATATCTAAATATATTTATCTATGTTTATGCCTGTATTTAGAACCCTGCAAAGGATCATTGCCTCCCAGTTTTTCCTCTATTTCCTTTTACTTTCCTCTTGTCCCACCACAATGTTCATCCTTCAATTTGGTTTCAGTAATTTCTCTTTGTTACATTACTGTTAATCAATTCCCATCAGGCCTTGTACAACCACCTTGCCACTGATTTTGGATCTCTTGTCCCTGAGATGGTCAACACCACCTCCTTTCCCCCACCTCCTCATCTCCCATGTGCTCCTGGAACCATCAGGCTCATTGTTTTCTCCTCCATACTGTTTATCTAGCCTATCTTATCTAGACAGAATTGCTGAGATAATAATATATACAAAAAATCATCACAAGATGAAGAAACAAAAGCAAACAAAAGGATGACAACAACAACAACAAAACAATTTCCAGAAAAATATATAAATACATAAAAAATAAATAAATAAATACAAAATAAAAACCTGTAAATAGTCCAACATCTGTTCATTGACCTCCAGGAGTGTTCCCCAATTTAGTCAGATGGGGTGCCACATCCTGGCCCCAAAGACTATCCTTGGCACTCCCTCAGGAACTTCATGCTCTGCTCTTTCCTGCCGCTCTGCTGCATGACCCTGACATGGTGTGGTAGAGTCAGACCAGCTGCACTCCTAACCTTGCTTCTCCAGTATTTCCCTCATGGGTCCTTGGGTCAATGAGAGATGTCATATTTCATAGTAGGGCAGGCCATGTGACCCTCTCTGTGCAATGGTTGTTCTGAGTGAGGAGATCGTCCTTGAGACTCAGTAGGCCAGCATGCACCCGACTCTCTCTTCCTCCCACTTTGTTTGTAAAATATCTAATTTATCAATATAAATCAAGAAAATAAAGTAAAACAATATCCCTAGGAAACAAAATCAAGTTATTTTTCTGCTAATTTGCTTCTAATACTGAAAGTAGTATTTTTATGTCATTCTGATTGAAAACTCTCTTCTAAAAAGCCCAGAGAAATCAATTAATATTTTAGAAAAAACAATTCACTTCATTTCATCATACTTTAGCCATTTGTATTTGAAATTAGCAAAAATAAAAAATGAATCTACCCAAACTATTTAATTTTGTTATAAAAATTCAGAAAGTTGATTAAGAAAATCAACATTAATCCTGAAAGACAATTTTAAAAGGTAAATATTAATTTTAAAATTAACTAGCAAGAGAAAGATGTATAAGAAATTTTAATTAAAGAGTTATGATCTGCATCAAGCAAACTCTTACAAAAAGGTTTAATGTATGTGTAGACACACACACTCATATGTATGTATATATGAGGGGCTCAAAAAATTTAATGGAACTCTATTTCACCACAAGTACTTTGAAACTTTATGAAATCACATATATAAAGGGTGCGTATTTGTATGGACAAAGTTTTCTTAATACTCCTGTAAAATATTAAAACCTTGATTATATAGACATATCAAAATGTGAACATTTTGTGTATCAATATATTCTATAATTATCACAGAATAATTGTTCACACTTTGATTCAGGCTATGTTAAAATGACATCTTTGCAATTTTGGAGGAATAAAATTATGGTCCCTTCAACTATTCCTTGAGTTTGGCAACAGAAAGAAAGATAAAGGGGCAAGATCAGGGCAGCGATGTGGATGGGTTAAGGTTTTTCAACAAAATTATTATAAAATAGCACTACTTCCCTGGAATAATGGGCGGGTACATGGTAGTTGTGGCAAGCAAAAGATTTCTCACCATAAGACTCTTGCTTTATGCGTGTCCTTGTTTTTGTTTTATGTAAGTGAAGTTTGAAATTATTGCATAAAACACCTTGATATGAAATCCCTGTGGTCATCCTATGTCCTAAAGGAAGAATCTATCGAGACGTCTGTGGAATTCTAAAAAAAAGAAAAGAAAATCAGTTGCTAAGGCCATCTCAGGTCTATGCCTTGAATTTAATTGCTGGACAGATTCCCTTTGAAATCATCTTTTCCATTGGACTTATTTTTGAAAGCACCTTCATCGGTCTAAGACAAGTTCATTATGTATACAACAGTCTGGTCACTGTCCACTAATAAATGAGACACATTTAAATGGGCTTTGTTTGGAATAAATCCATGCATGCATGAACAGAAATAGTTTAAGTAATACTATTTGATTTAGCTCAATATGCTAAATGTGGAAGTATACATGGGGAAGGATGACTTAAAGTGTAAGTAACTAATGCTGTTGTCAACTATAGACTGATGTGAATACTCCAGTGAATACTGGAGTAAGTAATTCTTTAATTATTTTAATAGTACTTATCCTTAGTATCATACATATTACTCAGATAAATTTCAATAATTTCAATCAATTCATATTTCCAATTAAAATGTATTTTTATCATTTAAAATTTTTCTAGGTTCCTGTGCAAAGATGGCCAGCTGATAATTGGATTCCCCTATAACAAACAGAAGAAAACCAGGAGGAGAGAAAGATCAAGTGGACGGTGACCTTGAAGAATGGATTGAAATATAAGTAAATTGAATATTCCACAAAGTGTATGGGAGCAAGTGGTGAGAGGGGGAAATGTGGCAGTCCCAATTATTGGATGTGCATCTGTCCCACATATCCTAACACATACATCACACTTTGCAAGCCATCAAGCAACCTCTGCAACACATGCACTAACCCCACATAGCTTTGGACATTGCCAGTTGCAGCAAGCAAGCCCACTTTTTGAGAGCCCAGGGCCTCCCAAGTCCAGAACGTAGATGAGTCAGTCATGGGCCATACACCAATGTACCCAATGCCATGACAATTAATGCTGAAAGGCCCAAGATTGTGCCAAAGATAAGATGGATCCAGAAAGCATGAAGTCAAGGCAGGAGGGTCCATGTCAGTCTAACACAGAACCCAGGTAAGTAGACACCGGAGATCCTCACATAAAACATTACATCCCAACCCCAAAAGGTCCAGGGCACCCTCTAGATGGGAAAGACCTGAGTAAGTAACAAAGGTAGACAGTCTCTTCTAAGGCGCACCTGGAAGTATCCCAAGGCAGGCAGACGCAGGGAAGCTCAAACCTCTGCCAAGGTTCGTGGGCCCTGAATACCTCCTGATGGGCCAAGGCAGACAGATTTTGGAAGACACAGAACAACACTGAGACAGAGAGGATCTGGGAACCATCATGGCCCACAGAGGCAAACAAGACTGAAAGAGAAGCAGTTTTTATTGTTACTTCTTTCTTTCATTGTCGGGAGTGTAGGTTTGTCTCTCTCTTTGCTTCTTCTGAACAATAATTCTATTTTTCATATTTATTTATCACTTTATATCACACCCAAACACGTTTTTCTCTGTTTTCCTTTTCTCTCTTTCAACTGTGTTTAAACAAAACACTGTTGATGAACTACCTGGGTAGGAGAGAGGGGAAGATAGGCAGAAGACAGGGATTACTGCCAGAACCTTGACAAATCCTGAGAGGAAACTAACCTCTAGGGATCCTCATTTGGGAATATCATATACAAAACCTGCAATCCAGGTCCTCCAATATTATGTTTGATTTTAAAATAACTTCCCTCTCCAAAAAACAACCACCACCCCCACTCCAACACATCCAGAAAGTTAAGCATAGCACTCAGTGGACCTCTAACTCACTCTAGCCATGCCTAGCAGCTACCATTGGTAAGCAGGGCTACTCTCCTCCTGATCAGAAGCCTGCTCTCCCCTCATCTTCCCATTCTCCCACCTCTGTGTCCCCTTTACCTCCTAAATGGAGAATAGAACACATAGCCAGCATGACATGGAGTCCACCCACAGGGCAGACAGTGTAACTTTCTACTTTTTTTTATCCCCATAGCTACTTTTCTCCAGACTTTCTCCCCACTTCTTGCTCACCAAGTTCCTAGACCAACTGTTCATTTCTCTGCATACTGGGAAGGTGGTAGCCAGCAAAACATGACACTTCCTTTTCTGCACACATTTCTTTTAACTGCTGCATTCTCTTTATATTATACAGTGGGTTGATCTCTCACTGCCCTCTTGCTCATGCTGACTCTTAGCAACTACCCCAGTGGATTTATGAGACTATGGGAGTAGAGAACCCTGTCTTTCTCTTATAGACTGATGAATTCAAAGAGGTAACCATTCTTGGCCTACACCACCCACCTCTATCTCAAGACACTGTTCCTCCTTTCCTAATAAAACACATTTCCATATAAATTAAAAAGGAGGAGCATACTTCTTAAAATCCTTTTATCATAAGGGTCAATTATACAGGTTAAATACATGTATATACATAGGTGCATCTATTCATATGAAAATGGGAAATAGATCAATATGCACATACTTATAGACTTGGAGTTATGATAGCAGATGGGCATTAGACCTCCATCAGGTACTTCCTCAGTGCAAGAACATTTTGTTCTATTAAATTGGCATTCCCTGACATGATCACAGAAAACAGATGTGTGCATAAGCAAATGTGGTGAAGAAAGCTGATGGTGCCCAGCTTTCAAAACACATAACATCTGGGGCCTTAAAGGCTTGAAAGTAAACAAGAAGCCTTCCAGCTCAGAAGCAAGAAAGCCCACATGGAAGAAGTTTATGGAACCAAGAAATGCCAAATGGATCAATTATCAGGTTTCAAGAACTAATAATCATAATATTACATTCTCACTTTCCTGATATGATCACTGACAACAAATATGTGCAAAAGCAAATGTGGTGAAGAAAGCGGATGGTCCCCAGCTATCAAAAGATATGCGCGTGGGGCCTTAAAGACTTGAAGGTAAATAAGGGGCCATCTAACTAAGAAGCAAGGCCATATGGAAGAAGCACAACAGCCTGTGTGACCATGGGGTGTCAAAGAGATCTGGTATCAAGCATGAAATACTTAAAAATTATCATTAAAAAATGAGGGGGAGTTCAGATTGGGGACTGAAAGACCATCAGTAAGTGAAGCGACATCCTCTTACAGAGGGGTTGCTTCAAGAAAATGAGCTAGTCTGTGTACAATGTGGTAGCAATGAAATGTGCAACTTTCCTCTGATTCTCAAATACTTCCTTCCACTGACTATCATCTCAATTTGCAAGACAGATTCATCTAGACCAGGGGATGTACACTGGAGTCAGAAACGGGAGAATTTAGGATAGATAATCACTTGAGACTAGTGGGGAGTGGTGACACTGGGAAGGTAGAGGGGTGATGGAGTAGAAAAGGGGAACCAAACAGTTTAACAACAATCTACTTGGGTGTAGAAAGGGGGAACTAATTTCTGGGATCTACATGTGATTTCCTCTCTGGGGTGTGGACAACGGGAGGGAAGAGGGAGTGAAGTGACACATTAGTGTACAATATGAAGAGATAATAACAATTTGTAAATTATTAGGAGTTCAGAGGGGAGGAGAAGGGGAAAGGGGAAATATGAGGAGTTGGAATTAAAAAAAATAACCAGAGGAAAGAGAGAAAGAGGAGCACATCCTGGGGGGATTCCACTAGAAAATGTTTGCAGATGAATGTGGTAATGTGTACAAGTATGCTTAATATGAACAATGTATTGAATGTTATAAGGGCTGTAAGATACCCCAATAAAATCTATATTTTAAAAAATCATTTTCCCTAATATATAAGCTGTATTCTATTTACCCAGAACATCACCTATTATTTATTTTTTTGAGATCACCTATCATTACAACCTACTCTCTGGTCCTACAGGCCACTCCCAACTCCACCCCAACTCCATTACTTGTTCCTCAGCTTTACAAAGTATGATTTCCAGCCCCTACTAAGCCTTTCTCCTATAACCAAAGAACCAACACCACCAGCACAAACCACAAGTCTACTCACCACCTACAGCTGGATAATTGTGCTTTGCTAAAACAGTTCATATTAATAATCACAATAAAATCAGGAAATGCAAAGTATAGCAATGAACGATTACAAAACAACCAATGGAATACACTAGAAAAAGAAGCTCTAGAACCATACCTGAAAGAGAGTACAGGAAAGTGATGATTGGGACACTGAAAACCTTAGTCCCTAAAGAAACCAGCATTTAAACAATTAGGCATCAGAGACAAAAAGCAAGATACAAGGGTTGAGGAATAAAGTGGAAGAAAATGATAATTGAATCTTTGATTTTTAAAAGTCAGGCAAACTTCAGGTAATGAGAGAAATAAACAACCAACAAGCCAAAGAATCTGAAGAAAGCCTGAGGATGATGTGACACACCAAAAAGAGAAGCAGTCTAGATTCCATTAGGATATAAGAACAGAAAGACGCAAATTTACATGTAAAAGAGGAAAGAATTTATGAAGAGACATTTCCCCAAAAGAGAAGATGATGATAACTATCCAGCAAACAGAGTTCCAAATAGGTTAGACTCCAGAAGAAAAAAGAAACAAGCAAATAAAAATCTATCAAGGCTCAAAGTAGTCAAATTATCTAAGTTTCAAGAAAATGATTTTTTTTAAAAATCATTTTATTGGTGGATCATACAACTATTATCCCAATTCATACATACATCCATTGTTTGTCAAGCACATTTGTACATGTGCTGCCCTCATTGTTCTCGAAACATTTGCTTTCTACTTATACCCCTGGACTCAGCTCCTCATTTCCCCCCTCCATCCTTTCTCTCCCCTACCTTAGGAACACTTGATAATTTATAAATTATTATCATTTTGTCATATCTTACACTGTCCAATGTCCCCCTTCACCTGCTTCCCTGTTAGTTGTACCTCAGAGAGGAGGTTATATGTCAATCATTATAATTCATTTCCCCTTTCTACACCATCTTCCCTCCACCCTTCTGGTGTCTGATTCTGAAGGATTGGGAACATTTTTCTCATACGTGTATTGGCTATTAGGATTTTGCCTTTGTGAAACTTCTGTTCAGGTCCTTTGTCCACCTCCTCAGTGGGCAGTTAGTTTTGCTCTTCTTGGAAGCTATGAGGGTATTGTAGATTTTAGTAATAAGGCTTTTGCCCAATTAGTCATTGCTAAAGATGTTTTCCCAGTCTGTCTGCTCTCTTATTACTCACTTGGTCAATTTTTTCGATATGCACAGTATATCCCATTGCCAATTTTTGCCTCCTCTGTGTTTGTTTCCTTTCCTATTTCTGCTAGTCTATATAATCCCTGTTCCAGTGTTCTCAGGTTGTTATCAGTTCCTTCATTGATGGCCCTAATAATTTGGGGTTTTACCTCAAGGTTTGTGATCCACCATGAGTCTATTCTAGTGCATGGAGTGAGATAAGGGTCTTGCTTCATTTTTCTATAGGCAAATATCCATGTTTTCCTGCATCACTTGTTGAAAAGGGCACCTGTTTTCCATTTGATATTTTTGGGGCCCTTATCAAAGATTAGCTATCTGTAGGCTGATGTTTTTATTTCTTGGTTTTCAGTTCTTTTTTATTGGTCTCAGTACCTATCATTGTGTCAATACCATGCTGTTTTGAGCACTGTGACTGTATAGTATGTGCTAAAGTCAGGTTAAGGAATCCCTCCCATGATGTCCTTCTTCTTGAGGCGTTCTCTACTAATTCTGGATTTTTTACCTCTCCATGTGAAGTTGGTAATCATTTTTTATTCCTTTTCTTTGGAGAAGGATGAGGATAACTGTATCGGTATTGCATTAAACTTATATAGCGTCTTGGGTACAACAGTCATCTTTACTATATTGAGGTTTCTGATCCAGGAGCATAGGATATTTTTCCATTTACTGAAGTTATTCTTGAGTGTCTTAAACAGGAAATGGTGTTGAATGCTGTTAAATGCATTTTCTTCATCTATAGATATTCTTATATTGTTCTTACAGTTTTTCGTGTTAGTGGGGAAAATGATATTAATGGCCTTTGGTATGTTGAACCACCCCTTCATGCCAGGTATGAACCCCATTTGTTTGTGGTGAATTCTTTGTTTTATATACTTTCATATTTTATTTTCCAGTATTTTATTAAGGTTTTTTGCATCAATATTCATTAAGGATATTGGTCTGTAGTTCTCAATTCTGGTGGGATCCTTGCCTGGTTTTGCTATCAGTGTTATGCTAGCTTCATAGAAGGAGTTTGAGAGTTTGCCATCTTTTTTCTATGCTTTCAAAGAGCTTATGTTGGATTGGTGTCAGTTCGTCCCTGAATACTTGGTAGAATTCCCTGTAAAGTCAGCTGGTCCAGGTGACATTTTTGTTGGTAATACCATAATAACCTTGTCTATTTCTTCTGTTGCTATGATTCTGTTGAGATTCTTGACATCCATTGAGGATAATCTAGGAAGAGATTGCTTTTCCAAGAATTTGTCCATTTCTTCCAAGTTGTTTAATTCATTGATGTACAGACCTGTGTAGTACTGTGTGGTTATACTTTTGAGTTCATTAGGATCCGTTGTGATGTCCCCTCTTCCATCTCTCATTCTTGCTATGGATTTTTTTCCCTCCTTTCTTTGGTTAAGCCTGCCAGCAGTTTATCAATTTTGTTAACTATTTCAAAGAACCAACTTTCAGTTGCATTAATTTTTCCATTGTTTTCTTCTTTCCCTCTCCTGAGTCTCAGCTCTGATTTTTATTTATTATTTTATTTTGCTATTAGTGGGATTGTCCTGCTGACTCTGCCCTAGTCATAAGTTGTTTGCCAACATATCAGTTATGAGATGCTTTTCCCTTTTTCAGGTGTGCATGTGTTGCTATGAAACTTCCTCTGAAGACTGCTTTGCTGTGTCCTGTATGTATTAGTATGTTGTGTTTTCATTCTCATTGATTTCTATAAATTTTTAAATTGCATCTATGATCTGTGCCTGTACACACTCCTTTTATAATCGAAAAATACTAATTCTCCAATCATTTTCTCTAGTTCTCTTCATCTTCCTTTTGTTGATTTCCAACCGTATAGCATGATGATCTGAGAGAGAGTTCTGTGTGATATCTATGTGCTTAAACTTATGTAGATTCGCCTTATGTCCCAGCATGTGGTCTATCTCCAAATATGTTCCACGTGGGTCTGAAAAGAAAGTGAATTTTTTTTATTTGGAGGAAAAACTATAGATATCTACCAAAGAAAATAGTGTAATTGTACTGTTTATATCTCTAGCCTTTTTGTTGAGTTTCTTTCTCTGTGATTTGTCTTTCTCAGAGAGCGGTATATTGAAGTTAGCCACTATAATCATTGAGGTTGTAATTTCTTTTTTCATCATATGGAGTGTTTGTTTTACATATTCAGATCGTCTCTCAGTCAGAGAATATATGTTTAAAATGCTTACTGGATCATTGTCTGCCCTACCTTTGTGCATTATATAGTGTCCCTCCTTATCTCTTTTTATGGCTTCCAATTTTAGGTCAAATTTATCTGAGATTAGGATTGCTACCCTTGCTTTTTTTTTTTTTTAATTGCTGTTTGCCTGGTATGTTTTTTCCTCCAGCCTTTTATTCTGAATATTTTTTTCTGTGATCTTAATATCTGTCTCCAGTAGACAACAGATTGAGGCATTGTGTTTTCTAAGCCAGTCTATTAATCTCTGTCTTTTAAGACCAGAATTCAATCCCCTGATGTTCAGGATTATTACCTCGATGTCTGTGATCCATCTTGGGCTATTACATCTATCTGTGCATTCTAATAGACTTGTTAGATTTTTTCTCTGGTTTATTAATTTCTACTTCCGAGTCCTCAAGTTTGCTTGTCCTGTTCTCTGCCTCCTCCATTTTGTGGGCAAAATAATAAAGTTTACTATTTGTTTTTGATAGCTCACTCGATACTTCCTGGATTTTCCTTTGGTGCATGGCCTCTATCTCCTTTATCAATTATTCCTTCTTCAGAGCTTCGCTCATGATCTGCATATGTCTTAGTAATATTCTGAAGATTTCTTTCTTTGGTTGATCAACTTCCGTGTTTTTTATAACTGCTGTTAGGTTCAGCTGTTCATCTTTCATTGGATTTAGTTTCTTTTTTCTTGACACCGTGAAAGCAGCTAGGCCTTGTTTTTGTTTGTTTGTTGGTTTGATTGATTTATTTGAATTAGGTGGCATTTCCCTTGGTGTTTAGGAGCCCCGAGCTCTCTATTTGGGAGGCTGGTTTTATATTATAGCTTCCCTCAGGTCACCTAAGCAACTCTTTGCAGCTGGACGCATTGCAAATCTGATGGAATGTGCTGACTGAGTGCTGGGGAGTGTGATTAGGCGATGGGTTGGGAATTGGATGATCTGTTCCAGGCTAGGGGCACTTCCCACAGATAGGTGGGGGAAAAAATCCTCTTGCCTGGCAAAAAATGACTTACGATAGATTATCACTCCTGGGTGTGGGCCTCCTGAGTGGAGCAGGGGCTGACAAGCTGACCCGGGGGAAAAATCTCTGGGAGTGAGGGTGGGTGGATGTGGGTCTGGTGGAGTGTCCCCATGGAGCCAAAGCACTCTGGGGTGGGAAGGGCTGGCTAGCAATTTACGTGAGCACTAACGTAATGTGGCCCTCTCTATTCCTGTGTTGCAGAGTGGGCAACCTGTAATGACAGTTTCTGTGGGGAGTGCAGGCGACTGTGGGGAGTGCATGTGTTCCATTCGTGCCTGATGGAAAGTGTAGACCATGTGCAGAGGAGATGGTTAGGGGATGGCTCGCTGTTTCTCTTCAGCTTCTCTGATTGTTTTACTTGACTGATTTTACTGTTTGTTGAGGGCTTCTTGGTTGTCCTCTGGGTCACTGGTGCAATTCTCTGCCTCCTCAAGTCTGTTGGTAGAATCTGTGAATTTATCACTGCATTTTGTTATTTTATCTCTTAAGCCTTGTATTTTCCTTTGGTGCATTACCTTTATCTCCTCTATCATTTTGTCTTTTTCCTGTATTTTCCCCCATATACTGTTATAACTCCAAGTAGCATTTTGAAAATGTCTTCCTGCGACTAGTCACTATGCATATTTCTAGGTTCGTGACTTCTTTCAGGATTGTCTTTCAGCCTTTTCTTTAAGGCTGTTGGACCAATTTCTATTTACGCGTTGTTTTAGAGGAGCCTGGAAGCATTGTTCAGAGTCAGCAAGAACTGGATTCTCCCTCTTGGGGGTCTTGTATGAGTGCTTGTAGCTTACCGTGTGGTCGGGCTACCACTGCACATTCCTGCGGTGTTACTCTTACCCTAGCTTACGGATATCCTGTAATTTGGAATGTGAGTTGAATAATCCTCTCATGAGATGCTGGCTGGGTGATTGTGGGCCCATGAGGGTGGTGTTGCACTGGCTATTCCTTAAGGAAGCCATAGTAATTTGTGTCATGTCGCTTGGAGCACTTCAGGTGGTGTGTGATGTTGTCACTATAATTTGCATGTCGACAAAGGCATATGGGTATAGATTGTGCCCTAGTCAGAGAGCCTGCTGTGAAGTTTGGACAGATATTCCTGGGGCAGCATGGATCATCACCAGTTGTGGGAAACCCTTCTCACAATTACATGTCGGGTCTCAGGGTTTGGGCTGGAGCTGACCCAACCATGGCGGAGAGAACCCCTAGCCACTTGGCACATGGAGGAGGACTGGTTTGATCCCCCACCCCTACAGGTAAAGCCAAGAAATGTGGGGAGGAGGTCCCCCAAGTGGGCCTTCACAGTTAACCTGGATGGAGGGGAATGGCCTAGAGACCAATCGTCTCTTGTGAAAGGAGAGTGCGAGGAGAAGAAAAGGAGAGAAAGAAGAGAACAAAGACTGGAGCAAAAATTCCAAGCAAACTAGTACCAACTCACACAAAAAAGAAAATGTAAAAACCAAACAAAAGTTAAAAACTATCAAAAGAAAAAAAAAAGAGAAAACTGGGCTGAGCCCTGGTGGCTTAAGTTGTGGAGTGCAGGACTGCAGCCCGCGGGCTTGGTGTTGCAAATCCAGCAGCGGCTCTCAAGAGAGGCACTGGGTAGCGCCGACGACTACCAGAGGCAGTGATGCCCACAAAAAAAGAGAAAACTACAAAAAAAGGAAAACTGAATCTGCTGAGATTGTGGCAGGAAAGAGAGATGAGATAAAAGAGGAGAAATGAAGAGTGTAAAAGGAACAAAGTAAGGTGGGAAAAAGCGAAGAAGAAAAAAAATAGCTGAGCCTTGTGCTATGCTGTATGGCACTCCTTCGTGGCATATACTGCACTGTCACAGAGAGCAGGCTGTAGCTCTTCACACTGGGTGGATTTAGTCACCCTAGGCAGAGGGAAGGGGGTTGGAATGCAGCAGTGGCATGTGGAAGGAAAGGGAGGAAGAGAAGAGAAAAAGTAGAAACAAAGAGAAAAAAAATAAAAATAAACACAGCAAAACTCTGTCTGTTGAAATGGATTTCAGTAGGGAAGTTAACAGGGCAAGAGGATAAAGAAAGAAGAGAGAGAGTGGTAAAGAGGGAGATAATTGCAGTGTTGCCACCTGACTGTGTAGCAAGAAGAGTTATGGCTATGCTTCAAGGTGGTGGTGTTGTGAGCTCTCTTGGTGAAGGGTCCCATAGATGCTTGGTGGGAACATCCTCAATGCAAGATCACAGCAGCAGCCAGCTGCTGTCAGTTCCCACAGTGGTATTGAGCGCTGGATTTCACTGGTATGACTGCCTTATCCTATGTGTAGCACTACAGGAGGGAGGAGTGGGGTGGTCCTTTGCCCCTGTGAACTTCACGCAGACACAGACCTCCCCAGTGTGTGTAGAATCACTGAGAGGGAATAAAGTTTCATTAGGCTTTCTAGGCTGTTTATGTCACACTAAATCAAAGCTTTTGTGTTTTTGTTCTTTTATCCCCTGGTCAACTACTATAGAATTAGATTAAGTTGGCTCCCAGCTTCTGGGTTCTGACTCTGTGCTCTTAGAAGCATTGTCTTTGGTTTACTGAAAGCCTCCACACACTGTAGTTAAATATTGGCATTCCTTGGAGTGGACTCATTTTTATGCTAATATATGTTAAGTATCTCCTTCTACTTATTTCCTTGTTCATTGATCAATAAGTCTGGGAAATCTATTTTATCGTTTGGACTTATGAAGTGGCTTTAGTTGATTTGGGCATTGTCGTGCAGCTCTCCAGAGGGGGAGATCCAGATTATCATGAAGATTGTTTTCTTCTTGGCCAACTGGAACCGAATTTGCTCTCTGGACTATAGCTATCTACTTATTTTCTTCTTCACGATGCCTTGACTCAGGTAAACTGCTTTTTTCCTTTTTTTTTTTTCTTTCTTATTTTCTTACTCCAAATAATGTGTTCTCC
This sequence comes from Nesogale talazaci, assembly GCA_004026705.1. Classification (NCBI taxonomy): domain Eukaryota; kingdom Metazoa; phylum Chordata; class Mammalia; order Afrosoricida; family Tenrecidae; genus Nesogale; species Nesogale talazaci. The sequence goes on along the minus strand of PVJH01010293.1, from coordinate 33,179 downwards.
CTGGCCAGGCTTCCCAGGTTCTAAGCTCAAGACAGATAGTAGTGTGGGGAGCTCTGATGTGGGGTTCTGTGACTAGTCTCAGAGATTCTCCTGTCTGGGATTATGTCCTTTTTAGAGGGTCAGACTGGGGAATTCACTTCTCAATGAGAAAGTATGGAGAGCCCAGCATGTTGTACCTAGTGCAATTTTGTGCATTCTTGGTTCATTTTGTCAGTGGAATCATGCAAAAGTGGGGTTGAGCACAGACACTAGTACCTTAATTTAATTTCAGAACTCCACCTCCCAGTCTCCTTCTCCTTACCTCTCAATTCTGGTCTGGCAGCAGGAACTCTGGGCAGATGAATATTAACTAGACGCCAATTTCTCCTCGTTTTAAAAGGAGAGAATATTAACAGTAACTGTACAATAAAATTATCACTAATAAATTAAACTGGAAAAAAAACTAATAAAGGTAAGTTCAATCTTCTCGTTATAAAACATGCAAGACAATGGGGCATCATAGACCAAATCTTAAATAGGGGGGGGAGGGGAGACAACTCAGAATCCTATGCCCAGTAAAGCTATCCAGAAAATATGAATGAGAAAGAAACATTATTTCCCACCAGGATAAACTTAAAGAATCTGTAAAAGACATACTAGTATTGCAGAAAAATATTAATCTTATCTCTCTCGGACATAGCAATCAGAAAATCAACAATAGCAATTTGCAAACCACTATGTGAAACACAACTCAGATATCAAAACACTGAAACAAACAAGCTAACATGAAACCTCAACTCTAGAGGGGGAAGTAAGACATGAATGCACCTCTCCATAGAAGAAGAAAAAGAAGGGACAGGAGAAGAGGAAAAGGTGGAGGAAGAGAAGAACCACTTAAGACAAGTACTATGAATAACAAAAACTAACCCACATTTATTATTTTATTTAGAAATAAACATAAAGAATATCAATGGATTAAGTGAACCAAACAAAAGACAAAGAGTAGCAGATTGTCTGTCTTCAAGAGATACGCCTCAAACTCACAGACAGAATCAGACTAAATGTCAAAGGATGGTGAATAAAGAAATGGAAAAGTTGAACAGCACTGGGTAAACTGATGGGCCTCCTAGATATTTATAGAGTGCTCCAAATGACAGAAAAAGTACATATCTTCTACAGCACACAGGGAATCTCTGTTCATTGTACATTACTTATTCTACACTATACATTGAAAGAGCAAATGCTCTGAAACCCCCAAATGGTGTTAGACTTAAATTTTCTTTATTAAAATTAAAATATTCCACCTTTTTTATAAGATGCCACAAATTCTCTACCTGTGTATTGAAACACTTCAGAGAGGATTTAGATTGTATTTTTGTAAATAAAATTGGAATTAAAATCCTATCTAAATAATTTAATATGAATTATACTTTAAATATATATTAAACTGTGTTCTGAAATATTGAGTATACATTTTAATAAAATTTTATATCTTCAACATATTGATGAAAATGACTATGAAATCTTTCATTCTTAACACTCTAAATTGCCTGCACAGCTTCTATATATGTGCCTTTCAAATTTTCTTTATTTTACTCTTCTCAAGTTGTGTTCTGGATTTGCAATATGCACCTCGTAGTCATTTTATATATTGCAGAGACTCTCATAACAAAAAGAAGAAACCTGATTTCATGTCTTTAATTCTAACTCAAAGTAGTCAGATAGAACTGAGAATTGTCCTTTGAGTTTCCAAACCTTCATATCTTTTAAAGACTGCAGAGGGACTGGTGAGTTCAAATAATTGACTTCATGATTGGCAGCTCCAGAAGTAATCATTTTCCAGCAGCTGCTCTCCAGGAGCAAGGTTGGGTAGCTCCCACGACCACCAGAGGGCAGTGATGGCCCAAAACAAGACAAACAGAAACAAACAAAAACAAAAACAACACTATCATATAAATAAATACATAAAAGACATTTCACAATACCACTTACAGATACCATTCACCAAAAAAAATAAAAAATTTAATCAGCATAATTCACTCATTCAATATTGTGTCGGTAATAAAAGACAACAGCAAGAAGTCAAGGAATTCAGATAGACAAAGAAGAAGTAAATTTCTACAACTTGCAAATGATGTGGTCTTTTTATATGTAGAACGTATAACTCGAGAAAACATGTTAAAAGTAAATGGACATTTTTGGCATTATGTCAGGATATAAGGTTGATCTCTAAAAATCAAGTCAATTTATGTATAGTAGCAAAAGTAACACTAAAAAATCAAGAAAACAATACCATTTACAATAAACATATGAAAAATAAAATATTTAGAAATAAACCTAATCAAAACCCAAAAGAGCTATTTAAAGAAAACTACAAAATTCTATTACATGACACAAAATATGACCCAAATAAGTGGGAAGATATTTCCCGTTCATGAATTGGAGTAGGTAATATTGTAAAAAATGTTAATGCTAACAAAGGCAATCTATAAATGCAACATAATTCTGATCCAGATTTTAAGTTCATTACTTAAAGAAATGCAAAAATCATTTTCCATCTTTAAATGGAAAGAGAAGATAGGCAATAAAATTAGATTCTATTAAGAAAAATAAGGTAAGAGGCTGCTCATTTCTCAGTACATTGGCACAGACCAATGAGAGAGCAGGAGAAGTGGAAATGAATTTACCAACAAGCAATAGACATTTGTCAAAGGGCTGAAAACATTACATAGGACAGCCATAGTCTCTTCGACACTTGGTGCTGGCAAAATTGGATTTCCATGTGCAAAAAGATGAAACTCGACTTATACACCCTACATTAAAAAAAAAAAAAGCTCAAAATGGATCAGAGACCTAAGAGTAAATTGCAGAATTATAATGATAATTAAAGATAAAAGAAAGGAGCAAACACCTTGTTCCTTTACACTTGGGTGGTTTCTTGATCACCAGTAGTGTCAAAATAGCCACTGACACCTAAAGGTACGCACTGGCACTATTAGAGACTATGAACACATCAACTAGAGAAGTGTTGTAAACTTCGTCTTGTCACATGGAGTATATTTATAGGCATAATGGCATTGGGAGAACTTTCAATACATTTGGATTTGGATTTTTCAAAATTGACAAGTGAAAATATATTTTCATTTATTAGTACTGATGCTAAATTTCAATCTTTCAGATATTCATTTCCCACTTATTTTTATACGTATATTTTCCTTTCCTACTGTTCTCTACATAGAGTTGAGTGTGCTGTTGAAAATGACTTTCTTTTCTCACTCTGGGAACTGTTGTATGTAAGATTTGTATGAAACTTAATGAAGGAAGCTCACAGAGTAGAAAACAAAATAAATATCTGACTCCTACGTAAAATAAGACTTACAGATGCATCTCATGGTGAATGATCTGCTCATGTCCTCTAAGTTTACAACATCTAGTCTTCTAGATGCTGGAGAGACTCCTTGTGCATGGCATTTTGCTGTCAAGAGGAACTAACCACAGTGGGTACCAGAAGAGACTATTATGAAGCTGATTGTGGTGATTATTGTACAAATCCGCTTAATGTGATTGAAAAATTAAATTGTATGATGTGAAGTATATGCTAATGCAATTATTTTATAAATACATCAATTTCAGTTGAATCTCTGCCTACACCTTGTATATATACATTTTCAACAGTTTCAGAATTATTGTTAGGAAAATTTTGCGTATATTCTATACTAATAAAGTTACTCAGTAATTTCTACATTCTGTTTAGTCATGTTTTTTTTTAAATGGGCACAAAAGTGGGTTTCTTCCAGTTACATGGGCAAACAGCTATAGTACGATGGTTTGAGCATAGACTAGTGCATTGCATTCAGTATTACTCTATAGTTTTGAAAAAATAATTCATTGAATATTTCTTCAATTAGTGATACATTCAGGGCATTTTAAACTTCTTCCTTTAGTGTCATAGGTTCTTGATCATATTATACTTCTCAAAATCGTTTAATACTGACCAGTTCATTTTGATAGTTACTGTGAGTTTCCTTTTTTTTTTTTTGCTGCTTCTGTAATTATTCAATATTTTGCCTATAGAATCCTTCAGTGTTACAACTTGCAGCTTCAATTATTTCTCTTTTTTTCCCTCAAGGTTGCAATGTGCTTTGTGTGATTTTTACTTTTTATTTTCAAATTGCATAACATTACTTTTCTTTGATTTTTCAAACTGCTGTTTGGTATTTTATGTTCAACTGTGTTACTTCATTTCTTCCCCATTTGCATTAGCTGCTTTAAGTTCAAAAGCAAGTTTTAGAGTTTATTTTGAAGCCCTCTCTGGTATCTTTATATTTATTTATTTATTTATTTGAACAATATCAGATAGTCTAAAAATGAGGAGTAGGCATATCCCTCAATAGTTAAGTATTTTATTGTACTAATATTAATTACTCTCCACTGTTAAAGCCTATTATGTACGCAATCACTAAGCATTAAATTATCTTCTAATGGTATTATGGTTCCTATGGTGATAAAGAGCTTGCATTCATAGACAAGAGTTGTTGAATAAGTGGTGATATTTCTTGCATTACAAATGTGTTAACATTGTATGTATGACTTTTTAATCTTTTACATTGTTTCTAAGTCTTCTCAAACTCTAATAACTTAAAATAGACTATTTTGTGAAATTCTAAAATCTGCAGCTGGGTAATGTATTCATCTCCAGTAGTGCCAAAATAGCCAGCGATACCTAAATGCACTCACTGGCATTATTAGAGACTGTTAACACATCAATTAAAGAACACTGTTAAATTTCCTTAAATTATTTGTTACATGGATTATATTTATAAGCATAAAGGCATGGATGGAGCTTCAATTACTTTGAATTTGAATTTTTCAAAATTGACAAGTGTTAATTAATGTATTCTAATTCGTCAGTGCATATAATAAGTTTCAATCTCTTACATATTCAGTCCACATTTATTTTACATTTCTTTCCATTTCCTATTGCTCTCTAGATCAAGTGGAGTGTGATGTTGTAGAATGATTTTTTGGGAAAGAACAGCACTATAGGAGCTGTTGCTTGTAATAGTTTTTCTAAAGAAGAAACAGCTAGAAAAATTATGGTGTTGAATTTCCATGACAACTCTGTATTATTTCAACTATTTTTGTCTTATGAATAACTTGTGTTTCATTACTATGTGCTGGGTTAGTATGTACAACGATAGGGGTTTACCTTTCTCAGTCTCTGGAATGTGCACATTACTAAAACTTGAATTTAAGAAGGAAATTTCAAAGATCTCAAATGTTAACATATATTCTTAGATATGGATATTTGTGTATTAGATACCACTGAGTATGTTCTGACCTATAGAAACTTTGTTCTATATCTGTGGCAGTCATGTACTATTATGTCAATTTCAGGATTGTGAGTATAAACGTAGTCTAGCCTGTCAATCTGGAGATAGACAATGAGACCTCTGGGTGGGCATGGCCATCTCTTGAGAATTCTGGGAAATCTCAAGGTATTTTTTCCCCCTTGAAGACACTCTACAGAGAAGGCACAAGACTCAGCCTTGGGAGACATTACAGCTGACAAGACACATGGCAGCATGAACCCTGGAAACTGGAAGAGCTATTGAGAGACCCCTGCCAGTTCCAAGATGCTTCTACTGCTACTGAATATAGAAGACCCTGAATCCACTGACCTTTGATTGTCCTGGCACCATTGCATGTGCTGTGTGAGTCTGAAAAGGACTTATGGGTTAGTATCAGGCATATGGGCTAATATCGGATTTATGACCTTGGACTGGACTGGGTTGGGATGTTTTCTCAATATTCCATTCCTCTTGTATATAAACCTCTTATATATGTATGCATATGTATGTATTCTCATATAAATATATGAATTTGTTTTCTAGTCTACCCAGAGTAACACAATATTTGTATATACATTTTATGTATCTATAGCTGTATGCCTCTAAATACATAGAAGATAGATTGATAGAAAATAGATATATAGATATCCTTGATAGTGGAGCTATATACATGCTGAAGTATTAACCAAAAGATAAGGCATTTAAATCTACTAGCAATTCCCCTAAAGATTTTTAACCTCATCAACCCTACAATAGAGTCTTTATTTTTCGGAATTGACTCAATGGAAGGGGATTTTGGTATATATATGCACACATATATTTGTAGATATATGAAGGGTATTTTTAAATTAATTAAATGAAGTGGAATGAAAATAGCTCACTTTTTCCCACAAATATTTTGAAGCATGAGGGAAATTAACTGTCAATTAGCTACGAAACCTTTCTTTGGCTTTGAAATGTAAGTGTATCATTTACTAATCTTCTTATAATACCTGATGTAAATGAGTGGGAAAGACTACAATAAGAAGGGCTACCTGGTGTTTGAATGTAAACTTTACCCCAGAAGTTATGATGCTATCTATTACAGTCACGTGGTGAGGTACAAAACTCACACATGTAGATGAGCTGTCTGTGTGGTCTTCAGGCACATAAAATAGTACTGTGCCCATTTTGGGAATGGGAGCTTGTGTGGCACCCCTCCTCGATTATTCTGTATGTGTCTTTCCTTTTTTCCCCCTTTTTTAGGTACTAATAAATCTGTAGCTTAAATAAGCTTTACTACTTGGAAATTTCTGAGTAGGCAGTTAATCTACAAAGTCACAGTGGCAGCGAGAACCAGCAGGTGCTGGTGTCTATTTTATTTTGCAGTATGCAAGAAAAATAAATAAACTCACTGCCATTGAGTCAATGCCAATGTGCAGAACTCTGTAGGTCAGGGTCAGACCACACTGGGAGAATCTCAGACTGAAACACCAAGGGGAGCACAATGTCATGGCTATTCCCTGTGCTTACAAACTGCTGATCTGGCAGTTAGCAGCCCAAAGCTTAAACATTATTCAATCTGAGATCCTTTGGCTGTCTGCAGAAAATATCCTGTCATTATGTGTATTCTGACATCATTCTGAGAGTAAAGGTTTGGGCAATGCTGCATGAGGAGCGAAGCTGAAAGAGGGTATCATTGAGACCCATTTTTCTGTACTTCTTTTTGCTAGTTGCCATTGAATTTGGTCAACCCACAGTGACTCCATGTACAACAAAATGAAACACTAGCCAGGCGTGCACCATTGGCACTATCGCTCTCTTATTTGAGCCCATTGTTTCAGCACTGTCAGTCTGTCTAGTCCAAGGCCGTCTTCTGTGTCTGGCCCTTTCATCTTAGCAAACCGGATGCTTTTCTCCAGAGAAAATGTGCTAATGTGTACAGAGTATAGGAAACTGAGTCTTGTCATCCTTGTCTCTAAGGTACATTCTGTCTATAATTCCTTCACGAAAATCTGTATTGACTTTGGGCAGTTCATGGTGCCTTCACTCTTGTTTGACATCACTATAAGACAAATGTATCTCTTCTTTCTCAGTCTTCCTTAGTCAATATCCAACATTCCCACACATTTAATTGAAAATTACGTGGTTTTGATGAAATACACACTATCCTTTATGGCAACATTCTCGGTATTTACCGTGCTTGTCCGGGAGATTCATCTAATGTCATGAGTAATTTGAGCTCCTGACTGCTGGCTCCAAGTGCATTGATTAAAGATCAAGCAAGAAAAACACTTGTCAACTTCAATACTTTCTTTATCATGATGTTTTCTATTTTGGTCCAGTTGCGAGTACGTTGGTCTTCTTTACATTGAGCTGCAATCTAGACTGAAGGCTGCAATTCTTGATCTTCATTGGCAAGCGCTTCAAGTTCTGACACTCAGTAAGCAAGGTGTGCCATATGAGTATCTTGGGTTGTTAATAAGCCTCGCTTTAATCCTGATGTGCCATACTTCAGCAACTCTGATTATATGTGATATATATATATATATATATATATATATATATATATATATATATATCATATAGTAGGAGGATAGTACCCCAAAGCACACTGTTCTTGACGTTAAACATTAAAGTATTTCTGGTAGAGTTGTGGTTATGGCGTGGGCTACTAAATCCAAGGTGAACGGTTTGGAACTCCCCATTTCTCTGAGGGAGTAGGGCAGGGTTTTCTACTTCTAGTAGGAGTTTTACTAAATGAAACACACTGAGGCCATGGCACTCTGTCCTATAGAGTCCTGATGATTCCCATGAACAGCAGTAAGTTTTGCTGCTGTGGCTGCTTGATTATGATCCATATAATTGATTGTCTTGGCAGAGTCAATAGAACACAAGTAAACATCTTTCTGGTATTCTCTGTGTTAAGCCAAGATCCATTTGGTGTCAACAATATCCCTGGTTCCAAGTCTTCAGAGTACAGCCTGCTCCGTTGGCAGCTCTGTCAGTATACTGCTGCTACTATTGTTGCATGATCTTCAGCGCAGGAGCTGCCTGTGTTGGAACTCCCTAAATCCAGGGAAGAGTTCTGTGAAGACACATGGGGACCTTTGCAGAATGTCAGATCCATAGATGCTGAAAGAAAACAAAGAATTTCCTCTTAAACAGAATTTTTTTTCTATTTTAGCTGGCATCATAAATTTAGATGCTTGGCTTCCTAAAGTATGAGAGAACAAATTTATTTGGCAAAATGAGTCATTATGCATATTTCTCTAATACCAGTAGTATACAAGAGTACTGCAGGATGATAGTTTGAACTAAGTCCATATATCCATTTCTGGGTAAAAATTAGACAAAATTATATACCTTCTAGGATCTTTTGTCTGTATTCATTTCATACAGTTTTGTTACTGTATCTCAGGAGTAAGTAAACAAATTGTACCCAAAAGCACTGCAATTAGAAAAGTGAATATTCAGAGGGTCAAAAAAAATAGCATACATGAAAATGAAGAAAATATCTAATCAATAGTTAATCAATACTAGTTAAACATGCAATGATATCTTGCTTAATTTAACCATTTAATGATATTTTCCACTCCTTTATGAAAATATTATAATATTAATATTCTCTAATGAGAGTGATTGAGTAAATATTTGTAGAGTTCAATCGTGTTTGAGTACATATATGGAGTGAAATTAAATACAACTTATGAAATAATTAACTGGATAATTATATCTATTTCATCCTGACTATTAATATTCTTATTTAATTTTTAATTGAAATAAATGAAGTCTATTTTCTTTGAAGACCAGACAGTTTAAATACTGTGTTTAGACATTAGCAGTTACTAACCGATTCTTCCTACAAAGAACAGAGTATGGATTTTTATTATCATTAATAGAATTGCCTATCAAAATCTGTATGACCTGTTGATTTCTCAAAAAGATAATCAGAAAATTTATTGATCAACCAAACTATATATTTGCATTAATGGAAGCAAGGGGAAAGCTATCTTGGTAGCCACTAAAATCCTTCAAATGAAAGGTATTTCTAGGCCTAATTGAATTCAGGGTCCATGTGCTTAAACCAAGATTTTCACTGTGAAATATAAATAGGGCTTGGGATTATTTAAAACATAAAGATTTAAGACTATAGATACATTTGGCATTATCTTTGGAAATAAAGTGCAATCTGTTCATCAAAATGCTTTCCAGGGTCAGAGATTTTATCTCCCTGCCCCCTCTGACCAAAAGAGAAAACATATTTTAAAAACAAGCAAATTATTTTAACCATTATTGAGTTAATAAGGATAAAATGTATTTATTTGTTTCCATCTTACATTTCTGTGTAGCACTCTCCAGGGGAGGAGGTGCTACTCTTACTTCACATAGTATAGGATGTGAAAGCATGAGGAATTTCTTGTTATGGCTTATGACCATGTTATGCTAATAAAGAATCATGATCGCTTTTTGTTAGAACAAAAACCTGAAAGCCTCTCTAAAGTGTGGACTGAGTGAGAAGGCTTCTACCATGCTCTTCCCTAGCAGAATGGCTCACTCCCATTCATCTAACTGGCTGTAACTCATCATACCCCGCCCTACACCTCAGAGCTATTGATTCTCCTCCTGTCTTCCGGGTCCATTGACCAATGTCTGCATGGAAATGAGGTGATATAAAATGTCATAGTTTGTTCTGCTCCAATACAACTAATATATCATTACATGAAGTATCTTATTCATCTTTCAATTATAACATTTATACTATCTGACTAGCAGAGGTTGTCATGTGAGATTATGAGAATTATCAGAGAAAGTCATACCCACACCTCAATCCTAAAAGTGATATTGTTATACTGACTAGGGCCTGATTTACAGGTTAGACTTCATCCTTATACTCTTAGTCTTCAAATTGACACCAGGTTATGTAGCTACCACAATATTCATCAAGAAATATTGACACAGAAGCTACAACATTGGCTCACAAGAGCCAGAAGTGTTTCATTTCCTTGTACATAATTTCACTATGGGTCAGAACTCACTCAAGAGCACCTAACAACATATGTAACACAGCCAAGTATTTATCAAAATTGTGTAAATCATGATCTAAAGGAACTAGAATGCAGATGATTTAAGAAATTGTGATTTCATTTGTTTATTCATATTCCCAGATATTCACTGTTATGGCCTGGTTACATAAAATGTTCATTTTAGATGTCATAAATTCCATCCATAGATAGAAAAATAATCATAATCAGTGAATTGCTTTGCTTCTTTTTAAGGCATCAATGGCTCTTCTGTGTCAGATTTATTTAGAATTTTTTTTATTTTCATGTGAAAGATCTTAGTAGTAAAGTGCTGACATGCTATCTGACTCCAGTTTAAATTAAAATATATAATTATTCTAATTTTTAAGGCAGATACATGTATTTTGAACCCACTTTAGTATTTTTTTTCTAGTTTAGAGTTTGTCAATGAGATGACCATTCATAGGAAGAGACTGTTGAAATTGAAAAAGAAGCCATTATTCTCAGTATATTGTTGAGTCAGACATAGTGTCTTTATTGGGGGGTGCATCACTGCCCTTTGATGGGAGTGGGAGGCCCCGCTTTGTTCCTGGAGCTGCTGCTGGATTTGAACCTCTAAGCCAGTGGGCTGCAGGTCTGCCCTCAACCACCGGGACTCAGCCCTATAGTGTCTTTTTAAAGTTTATTGTCTTCGACTAAAGATACAGTTTTCCAATAATGATACACTCTGCAAACATTCCACAAGTGTCACTTTATCTACCCAATATCAGTTACCCTTTCTAGTGATTCTGATTCTTTGTTGTTGTTGTTGTTGTTGTTGTTGTTGTTGTTGTTGTTTTGGGCATCACTGCCCTCCTGGTGGTTGTGGGAGCTACCCATCGCTGTTCCTGAAAGCAGCAGCTGGATTTCACCCGCCAAGCCCATGGGCCGAGGCATGCACTCATCCACTTACACCACCGAGGTTCAGCTGCGTGATTCTGACTCTTTATCTTTCCCAAATGCTCAGGAATCCTTGAAAACGAATCCCTGTTAGTACTCGGTTATCTTTATGACATCTTGGTTAAAATGTTCTTGGTCAGTGCCAGAATGTTAAAAAAAGAATGAGATAAGGTATTGGTGTTTAGGTGCATTCAATCTGAGGTACATCTGTCACACAAATATGGAGATATTATTGGGCAATACAACTTATGATATTGTTTTCAAGAGGAAATTCCAGCTAGCAAAAAAATTAGGAGCGAACAGACTGGAAGTTATATTTGAACTAATGAGAAAATAAGACCACTAAGGGGAAATAAATAGACAAAATGAGTAGAACCTGTATGACTTTATACAAAATTATCTGTTATTAGGTTTAACACTTGAGAGTATGTGAAATAATAATGAAAATAAAGGGCTATATAAAGGAATAACCAATTAGAAAAAAAGAAAGGAAAAACAAAGAATAATTCAAAGCCATCTATCTATTTTAATAGAACGTTTTAAGGAAGAAGTGGTGTTCAAATATTTGATATATAAGTCTGAGATATGAACATGATATAAAAGATGAAAGCTCTTCATGAAAGTAGGGGGCAAATTGATTTCTGTAGGACCTTCAAGCGCTGTGATGTGATCAACTTAATGGCAGTTTTATTTATTTTTTGTACTCCTTGTTCTGGTATCAAGAAGAGAAATATTGGTAGCAAAGTGTTGAAACATTTGGTTGTTAGCCAAATGGTGTGTGGTTCAAACTCAAGATCCATTTGCTGCAGGAAAATGTGATTATCTGCATCCCCAAAGACTCCCAGCTTTGAATAAAAAATGTGTCAGTTATTCTCTGTCCTATAGGGTAGATTTAATGCAGATCTGATTCAATTGCATGTTCTTTTTACAATTTTTTTTGGTTATAGTACCAATAATCTACCTCATATCTGTCACTTTGACATTCTGTGTTGCGTTGTGTGTTGAAGTGATTCTGGAGGCTTTGTCACTGGCTTTTCAAATGTCAGCACAGTCACCCGAAGTGGACTAGAGTAACAAATCACATGTGTATAAGAAACAGTTTTATAGTCAAGAAATACTATAAATTAAGAAACTCTCCTAAACCATTCCAGTCTAATGTCTTAAATTAGATATTAGCCCATATGTCCACTTCCATTCCATAAAGTCTTCTTCAGACTCAGGAAACACATGCAATGATGCCAAATACAAAATGACCACAAACCATTGGGTAGAAAGGATTTGGACCCAGTGGTGTCATAAGCATCTCAGCACTGGCAAGAAACTCCACGTGGTTTCTCTAAATTCAGGTTTCTGACTGCATCAGGGTAGGTCCCGGTGGCTTCTCCTCAGGAATGTCTCCCAGAGAGACAGCCTTGTCAGTCAAGTGTCGTCAGTAGAAACTCTCCAGGAAAATGAACTGAGAGAGAGAGTGTCTTGGCCTCCAAGAGGGAAGGACCACATTTCCCAGAATTCTCAGGAGAAGGCCACGCCCACACAGAGGTCTCATTGTCTATCTCCAGTGTAACAGGCTAGACCCCCGACACTCTTAATCCTCAAATTGACCACAGATTAGGTGACAGTCACTGCAGGTTTTAGCAGAACAGAAGGACAAAGAAGAAGGGCTGTTTGGAGGATGAGGTCACTGAAAACCTAAGGTACTCATTAGGAGAGCTTCAAAGGAAGCAGAACTTCATTAGAGATACTTCTAGAAGATGGGCCTTTCAGGTCCAAGACTACTCGATGTATGACTGAAGAGGAGCTGATTTCTTGGAAAGGAGTTAATCATCATGGTGACAGGAGTGGGGTAAAGCTTGTGGGATGGAGCCTTTAGGATCAGCATTTACTAATGTGGTATGACTCAAGGTAAGGAGAAACTGCTGTAAAATCTTCTAATGCTTGGAATATGGAATGGGTTAAATATGAAATTAGAAAAAAATAGAGTGTTAAGTGATAAAAATGATGAAATGCCTAAAGACTGATATCTTAGGTATTAGTGAGCTAATATATACTGATTGGCTATTTTGAATCAGAAAATTATATAATTTTCTGTGCCTAGAATAAGAAAATCTAGAGGAATAACCCAACTAAGCGGATTAATTAGCATCTATTGTCAAGAAGCACATTGCAAAATCAATAATGAAGTAAGCTTCTGTTTGTGATAGTATTATCTCTATAAGCTTCAAGGATATCCAATCAATGACACTTACTCAAATCTATGAACAGCCACAAAAGTTGGTGATGAAGTAATCAAATAATTCTACCAACATATTCAGTAGCAAATTGATCAAATATACAATAACAATTCATTGATAGCTATTGGTTTTTGGAATGCAGACATTTTAAACAAAGAGGAAGGAACAGGAGTTGGAAAATATGGGCTAGGTGATAGATATGAACCTGGACAAAGCATGACAGAATTTTGCAAAGCTAATGTCTCATTCATAGTAAATTGCTTAAAGGTGACTATATATATGGACTTCCCCAGATGGAATATACAGAAATCAAATTCATTACAATTGTCAGAAAACTTGATGGAGAAGGTAAATATTTGCAGTTAAAACCAGACCAGACTGCAGTAGATCATCAATTGTTCATAGGTCAGTTCAGATTAAAGCCGAAGCATATTAAAAATAAGTCTACAAGGGTCGCTAAACAAACTCAATTCTATTTCATTTGAATTTCGAGAACATCTGAAGAATAGATTTGAAGCATTCAACTCTTATGAAAATATACCGAATGACTTAAGGGAGGACATTAGATACATCATTCATTAGAAAGAAAATGATAGATCAGCATAGAAGAGATTACAAGCTAAGGCTAACAGAAGAAATGAGCATCCAAATAGAAAATTTCAAATGACACCTTGAGCAGACAAAGCTAAATACTATAATAAAATAGGCAAGGAGCTAGTATTAAAGAAATGGAAATGGAAGAACATATTCAGCCTATTCAAAACTAAAAGACATGAAGAAAAAATCAAGCCTTGACCCGTTATCTTGAAAGATTTTATGGGCAAAATATTGAATGATGCAGAAGCAGCAAAAGAAGATGGAAAGAACACACAGAGTCACTGCAACAAAAAATTAGGTAGCCTAAGAGCAAGAAGGGAAAAGTTCAAATGTCACTGAATGCATTAACTAACACAAGGTTTCAGTTATTGATAGAATACAAACCAATTGAAATGTTAGAGCCAACAAACTGATGAAACACTCAATTATCTATGCCAAGAAATATATAAGACTGCAACTTGACCAACAAACTGGAAGAGAGTCATATGTGTGCCCCTTCTAAAGAAAGATAACACAAGAGAATGTTGAACTCTGGAACACTATCACTGATATTGAATGCAATTAAAATTTCCTTAAGCTCATCCAACAACATTTGTCATAGTGCTTTGGCATCCAACAGCCAGGGGTTCAGGACAGGTTCAGAAGAGGATGTGGAACAAGTGACATCATTGCCAATGTTAGATAAAGCCTGGCTTTAGGCAAGGAACACGAGAAATATGTTTACCTGTGTTTCATTGACTAACAAATGTATTCACCTGTGTGGACCATAATAAACTGAATAACCTTGAAAAAAATGGGGATTCCAGAATACTTACATTGTGTTCAAGAGGAACTTGAGCAGTTGTGCCTGTTCAAATGAATATCAAGTGGATGGTTTAGAAGCTAGGAAAGTGTGCATCAGCGTTTCATCCTCTTACCATACCTGCTTCATCTGTATGAGGAGCAAATAATTATGGAATCTGGGCTCTATGATACAAATATAGTATAGGAATTAGAGAAAGATTTATTCACAGTCTGCAATTGAAAATGATGCAACGTTGTTTTCTGAATGCAAGGAATACGGGAAGCACTTGCTAATGAATAGCAAAGATGATAACTTTCCATACGGTGTAAAGAAGACCAAAATCCCCACAACTGAGCAAGAAGGAAACATCACAAATGGAGGAAATTTGCAGTTGTCAGGAATTGTTTTCTTGTTTGGATCCACGACTCGTGCTCATGGCAGCAACAGTCAAGAGATCACAAGATGTGTCGCCCTCGGTGTATCTACTGGACAAGATGTTTTCAGCATTGAAGAGTGAGGATGTTACTTTAAGAACTAAGGTGTGGGGAAAAAAAAAGAACTGAGGTGTGCCTCATCCCAGCCATGGCATTCTCCATGGCATCATATGCGTAAAGAAGTTAGAATAAGGAAGACTGAAAATAAATTGATGCTTTTGAATTGTGGTGCTGGAGAAGAATATTGAATGCATTACGGACAGTAAAAAGGACAAGCAAAATAATAGATGAAGACCTCCTGTACAGAAACTGAAAATGGGAGTATGTAAAAA
Organism: Nesogale talazaci; assembly: GCA_004026705.1. Lineage (NCBI taxonomy): Eukaryota > Metazoa > Chordata > Mammalia > Afrosoricida > Tenrecidae > Nesogale > Nesogale talazaci. Next base: position 17,529 of record PVJH01010293.1, on the reverse strand, counting down.
TGGCATTGCTAATTTTCTATTTTATTTTTTAATATAAAGTAATTACAGTAGTTGGGTATTTCAAAGTCATTATCTATGACATATCTATTTCTAAATATGCATTTAAGAATCTTCATGTAAATCCAAGGCTTATACTTTCCTTGTTTGAATACCACAAACACATGATGCGGTATTTCCATCTTATGAAATTCAGAAAATAATAAACAACATATAATGATCAAATTTGGTGAATTGATGTGTTTTTTGAATGTCTACTATATGCTCTTAGTGTTTCAGAAATCAGATTCTTTATGGCTCATTTATTGTTGTAAAAATATTTATCTGGGGCTGAGCCCTGGTGGAGTAAGTGGTTGAGTGTGGGACTGTGGCCCGCGGGCTTGGCGGTTCAAATCCAGCGGCGGCTCTCAGGAGTGGCACTGGGTAGCGCCCACGAACACCAGAGGCAGTGATGCCCACAAATTATATATATATATAATTTATATATAAATATATATATAATATATAATATATATAATTTATATATATAATATAATATATATATATATATAATTTATAATAAATATATATATATTTATTTATTTATCTGGGCTGAGCCCTGGTGGTGTAGTGGTGTAGTGGTTGTGTGCAAGACTGGGGCCCACAGGGTTGATGATTCAAATCCAGCAGCAGTTCTCCATAGCAAGGCTGGGCTTCCTACTCCCACCGGGGCAGAGATGTCACACACACAACAATATTTATCCATTATTTAAATAAGTGCACAGCACATTTTCTAAACACTATACATGAGTTATCTAATAATTTTGTTAGATGTTTTAAATTAATACTTGGCAGGGATCCTGGGTAGACACTGCACCTGAATTGGACCACCTAGACCAGGAGAATTCAATTCAGCCAGTTGGTTTCCACCAGAGTTGTCAACCACACCTTCTAGCCAAAGAATTGAAAAGGCAGGAGCCTGGAGCCACTACCAGACTTTCCCGGAGCATCTTCTATGCAGGCTGTACAGGGGTGGGGGTGGGGGTCCTCTGGGTGCTTGTATAAACCTGAAACTTCTTACTTTCATAAAATTCACTTGGATCACAAACCAAGGCTTCAGTGTGAATTCCTTCTTGTGTGAAGCCAAGGGCCGACATATATTTCTCTCCTGAGAGATCTAACACTTTCCCCAGTACAAATATCTTTCACAGTACAATAATTCAACTATATCAATGTTTTTGGGGGTTCCAGTTTTTACATACATGGGTTTATAAGACAACAACAATATGTTTATATATGACCATGTTAGGAATTGGAAATTTTTGAGTTGAAAGAGCCAATCTTATCCTTCATTAAAATTTAGAAATTATTTGAGAACCATAGATATTTTTAAAAGGAATGAAGTCACTGTTATCTGAATAGTATTGTTTAATTTTTTTCAATTTTATTTCTAAGTCACATGGAGGTCCCAAAAGAGCACACAGTTTGAGAGATGCAATTTTCAGATCTGTGGTCTATGTAAGCAATGGGTAGCTGTAGAAAAGTTATCTCATTAATAGTGTGTCTAAATAGCTTTAAAGTGTTTAAAAAAACATGACAAAAAACAAAAACATAAATAAACAAATGAAAAAACAGATCAGTTTAAAACAAACCAACAAAACCACTTCAAAGGCTTCTCCTGGAGTCTATCTATGGGCCAGGTGAATTCAAGGTAGTCCTCTCAGAATGTTATGATGCCTGCTTCTTGAGACTTCAAAAGGAAATCTTGATTGAGTTTCTCAAAGGGCACACTGAAACCATCAGGGTTTTATGTGGAGATGTTCTAAGAAAACTGAAAACTGTGCTGGTAAGAATCAGCAGAAAATTTGTTTCCAGAATTTTTCACCCAACATAACAATGCTCTTTCTAAAATAGTGCAAGCAATGTTCAATGGGAATTTCACTGGTAATCTTATCTAATTTTCACTACCACCTTATCTTGATCTTGTCCTCTAGACTTTTTTAAATATTTCTCATTCTCAAAGAACATTTAAAGGGACTATTATCTGATCCTTGATGATGCCATAAATGCCATTTTGTTGTGGTGTGAAAGAGTCCAGAATTCTACTAGAACTAGTTATATGAAGGAAAAAAAAGGAGAAACGAAGAAGAAAGAATACTGTCATGGAGTTAATCACAACGGTATAAGACAGGGTAGAAGAGGGTAGGGCAGCAGAACGCCTCATCTTTCTTTGGTGGTTTGTAAAGTCTGACCTGGTAATGAGCAGCCCATTACGTAACTCAGTATGCCACCAGGACTCCTGGCCCCATAGAAAAATGGAAACATCACTGTTAGCGGAGGATAGATGTAGATGCAGGCTACATTGCAAAACAATAGCTTCACAGTTTGATATATTGTTGAATAAATGTTTTTATACTATTGCGGCTATACTTTTTAACCAATCTTTGTATGTATATTGACTTTATAAATAGTTAATGGGCTATTATGTCTATAAAAAGTGAAATGATCAAAGAGTTCTTAGAAACTTTAAAATGCAATCCTATAAATAGTATTCGTTGCTTCCAGCGTGAGATGATAAATAGAAATCAGCTCTAGTGATTACTAAATTTCCATGGTAACTAGAGACTTTTATTTATAGAAAACTTGCTACATTATAAATATCAGTTCGTACCATTTTCTGCAGATGTGTCAGTTATGTAAAACTTTACCAAAATTACATAACCACTTTGAAAACAAATGACATTTTGATGAAGCTGTCAGACTAATATTGTATCTATTTCATCCCACCATCACTTTTAAAATATGATTTAAAACAACTCAAACCAAACCCAAGGTAACTTTGTTATTCCATTGAGGCAGTTCCAACCAATGGTGGTTTTAGTTACCACAGGATGAAATACTACACACTTCTGTGTCACTCTTATACTTTCCTTTCTGTGCTAGTTCCAATTTTCACAGCAAGTTTCAGTCCATCTTGTTGAAGATGTTCCCCTTTCCCTGCCCATCCACCATGGCAAACATAGTGTCCTTCTCCAAGGACTGCTCTCTACTGAAATTATGTCCAAAGTATGTAAGATGAAGTCTTCCCATCAATGCTTCTAAGGAGCCTGCTGGCCTTTCTTCCTACAAGGAAGACCATTTATCCTTTTAACAGTCAATAGTACTCACAATATTCTTCTCCAGCCACAATTCAAATATATCTGCTTTTCTTCTGTCTTCCTTTTTCAATGTTCAAATTTCACATGCATATGTGGAAAATACCATAGCTTGGATCAGGCACAACTTCATCCTCAATTTAACAGCCTTGTTTTTCATACTCTAAAGAAGTTGGGTGAAGCAGATTCGCCTCATGAACTACATCTTTTGATCTCTTGACGGCTGCTTCCGTGAACATTGGTTGTGGACCCAAGCAAGACAAAGATCCTTCACAACTTCAATATTTTCACTGTTTGCTATCATATGATCAATTGGTCCAGTAGTGGGGATTTCTCTTCTTTACACAGGGTCCCAATCCCTGCTGCTGACTGAAAAGTTTGATCTTTGTCAGCAAAGGTTTCACATTTCCTTTGAGTACAGCAAGTAAGGGTGTGTCAGTCATCTGCATATTACAGGTTGTTAATAAACCTGCCTCCAAGCCTATGCGACATTCTTCCTCATATGATTAAGCTTCTTTGATTATTACTATTATTATTATTATTATTATTATTATTATTCACAGATTAAATAAGTATGGTATGAGCATACAACCCTGACAAAACCTTTTCTGATTTTAAAAGGTGTAGTATGCCCTTGTTCTATTTGTATAATTGCCTTTTGGTACAAATTCTCTAGGAACACAAAAAATGTTCTGAAAATCACATTTTCTCAAAGATGTTCACAGTTTCTTATGGTCCACACAGATGAACCAACTGAGATAGCCAAAAAAACACAAGTAAATGTCTCTCTGATGTTCTCTAATTTCAGGATAGATCATTTTGCTATCAACAATGATGTCCTTTACTAAAATACCTCTTCTGAATCCAGGCTGAATTAGTTGTTTCTGGTCGATACACATTCATTTTTGCATGATCTTCAACAAAATTTTACTTTTGTCTAATATTGCTGATGTCTATAGTTTGAGCTTTTTTTTTTTTAGTTTGAGCTTTTTGTTGGGTTACTTTTCTTTGTACTGGGAAAGAGTATGGATCTTTTCCTTTCAGTTGGCCAAGTTGATTTTTTTCCATATTTTCTGGCATAGATGAGTGACTACTTCCAGTGTGCGGTCAGTTTGTAGAAACACTTGAATTGGTATTCCATCAAGTCCCAGAGCTTGGTTTTGGCTAATACATTCACTGCCATTTGAAATTCTTCAGTCAGCACCATTTGTTCTTGCTCTGTGCTACCTCCTGTGATAGGTGGGTTTAGTGTGCCCACCTGGCCAATAGGAATATGTGGAATTATTAAGGTCAGAGTTTACTTGGAGGGAAAAGAAATAAATGTCTTGGCAAGACCCACCCAGCTCTCTCTTGCTCTCTGGTAATATATATATATATATATTCTTGACCTTGAGGCTATTGGATCCTGTCAGCTTGCATCGCCTGAATTCAATATCCCATCAGGTCTGCTTTACTAAGGCCCTGAGCAATTCACTGTTGGTGACCTGTCCTCCTGTTTGCTGCCTGTGACTATACTGTCTGCATTGTACTTAGGGAAGACTCAGCTGTCTGCTTCCTTGACCTTGTACCCAGTAGCCCTTGTGAGTCAAAGGCCTTCCAGTATGTTAACTGCTCCACAGAAATGAGTTGAACTGAGCCCTGCGTACTTCTATGTGGGCTAATTAGCTGTTATATTTCTTCAAGTTTCATCTATTTATCTATTTATCTATAATCTATCATCTATCCATCCTGGTTTTATTTCTCTAGACAGTCCTGTCTAAAACTCCCCAAATGATGGACTATATACTGGTTCTTTTTGGTACAGTAGCTCATTAAATATTTTGCCCATAGAGCTTTCAAGTTTGCAACTTGAGGCTTGGACTTTTTCTTTAGTTCTTCCAGTATAAGATAGACTGAGTGTGTTCTTTTCAGTTTTTAATACTAGATCTTTGCACATTTTCTTATCATATTTGGTTGTGTATTCTTTAACTGCACTCTGGGATCTTCTATTCAGTGTTTGGAATTTATCTGTCTTCCATTTTCTCTGGTTCTTCTTTGATTAAAAGCAATTTCCAGAGTCTCTTCTGACAGGCACATCAATCTTTCCTTTGCTTACTATCTTCTTAAGATCTTTTTGATGATTTCCTTGATGTCCTCTCACAGTTGGTTAGGACTTCTGTTATCAGTGTCCAATGCTTCAAAGATGTTCTTGAGATCTAGAAAATCAGATAAACACAAGGTCATCTATAAGATTTCAACTCATAGTGACTCTTTAGATAAAACATAGAATTACTATCTGTTTATGAGAGGGTTTTGTAATTATCCTCAGAAGTGGTTTGGAGCTACAGATTACTGATCATATAGTTAGCAGCACACTGGGTCCATCAGCTTGCCTTGTCAAATATGGTAGAATAATCAAAATTTAAATGTTCATTTGGCTTCTAAATATTACATGTATTAAAATACAGCCACACAAAAACTTGGGCACTAAACTCCCAAAGTTAAATTTTAGTGAATTTTTAATTGCTGTCAAGTTGAATATGACTCACAGTGACCCTGTGTATGACACAATGATACAGGATGGGTGTGTAATCTTGACTCATTCTCACAATTGTTCTGATATGTGACTTCATCAGTGCAGCCAGTGCATCTATTTTAGCAGGTTTTTAGGGAAGACCGTAATTCAAATGCATCAATTCTTCTTCATTATTTTATATTCAATGTCTAATGCTCATATGCAAGCGAGGCAAATGAACACACCATGGTTTGGATCAGGCACGTCTTACTTCTCAAAGTAATATGTTTGTTTTCAATACTTATAGAGGGCCTGTGCAGCCATTTTCCCTATGTCAAAGCATCATCTAATTTCTCGACAGCTGCTTCCATGAGCATAGTTTGTGATTCCCAGAAAAATGAAATCCTTGGCAACTTTAATCTTTTCTCTATTTAATTATTGATGCTACCTACTTTTTTTGTTATATTCGTTTATAATCCATACTGAGTGCTGCAATTCCTTCTTTTCTTTTCTTTTTTTTTTTTGGCATCACTTCCCTCTGATGGTGGGAGTAGTAGGCCCAGCCTTTGCTCCTGTGGAGCCGCTGCTGGAATTGTACCACCATCCCAGTGGTCGCAGTTCCGTGCACAACCACGATGCCACAGAGCTCACCTGCAATTCTTTATTTTCATCAAAAAGTGTATACTTTTAGCAAGCAAGTTTATTTTATCTGCACATTTCAGGTTGTCAATAGCTTTCCTCTAAATTAGATGCCACGTTTATCTTCATAGAAATCAGAATCTCTGATTAGTTGCTCAGCATACAAACTGAATAAACATAAGGAGTTTGTACAGATATGATGAGGTAGTTGGACAAGCAGAAAAATGGTATATAATGTGGGTTAAAGTCAACAAATATGTGCATCAAAATTGTATCAACTTTCCATACTTAATTTTAATATTTTAAAAACATATGTACAATATTACTCTTTTGCTTTTTACCTGTTTTAAGAATGGTCAGGGAAATATATTTTCCTTAAGCCTTGATTTATAAGTCATCATTTGGCATGTGTGTGTATAGATCTGTATATCTGTATCTAGATTTAGATCTATTTTATCATCTACATCTATATCAATATCTATATCAATATCTCTATACCTATCATCTCTATCTATATAACAATCTATCTTATCTATCATCTATATATCTATCATCTATCTACCTATCTATATATTCTTTCTGCCTAGATATTTATCATCTACCTACATTGATATATAGGTAGATATATAGATAGATACAAGATAAATGTTTAACCATTTGTGCAACCTAGGTAAAGCACCCCGCTGTTAGTCTAGTGAATGTTTGTTCAAACCCACTCAGGTACATCTTGGAAGACAGGGCTTGTCATCTGCTTCTAAATAGGGAAACCGTATGAGTTGGAATTAACTTCATATTGCTAATGGTATGAACATAATATCAAAAACTAAGATATTGCATAAATTAAATTCACTTCACAGTTTGTCCCAGGGGTTCCAGACTTTTTGGGTATTAACTGCTATCCCAAAGATGGGCAGTTTGTACATGCTCAGAAGCACATTGGAATACAGGCCTGAATATCTGCCTCCAAAACTTTACATCCTCAACGACCCCTTAAAGCAGTCCAGCTCTCTGCATTTGGAGTTGCCTTGAGATAGAACCAACATTATAGCAACCAGTGATTCCAGATGCACAGCTCTGCTGTACTCTAATTAATGCCCGCTATACCCATTTCTACTAATGGACACAAAGTATATACCTTAAGGGAAGAAGAGTGCCTTCTGAGAAGCCAGATCCATTTATTGTCTATTTAAGAAGGGGGAAAGAGGAAGGGTTCTTCCCTGATGCCAGGAACTGAGAATAGCTGATCAAGAGATAGCCACACACTCCGAACATGCATCTGTGGGATATGCTAGCAATTTGGGGGAATTTTGAATGACGTTTGTGATGAAGTGTGCTGTTGTCCTCAACCCTGTCAACGTTAATTTTATAGTTATAAGTGATGGTCGATTATGCTATTGTAACCGTGCCTGACCTCATCTGTGAACACCTTCAAATTGTCCTTAACATTAAGACTTTTGAACAACACCAGTCTTGCACTGGGAAATAAGAACTTTTTCTTTCATACTCCTTACTTTCTATTTTTCTATTTTCCTCAAATTGTGAATACATGTGTCATATATTACTCAGAGTTTTAAGATGAATTATCTCCTCCAGGAATTATTTAAAAGATGAATAGTAATAACTTTATTAACAAATCAGCTACATAAAAATATGTGGGTGCATCAATTGCATAATGTCCCTTGTAATGCTTATCAAATAATATAGATACTTCTTTGTCTCATAGACAGTTTGAATATTAAATAGATGGTTATGCTATTTTAGCAATAATTAGTAGGTCAATCCAATGAAATTATTTCAGAATATCTTATATCTAGTTAATAAATGTAGTCTTATATATAATATAGTTTGAGATTTATAAAGTAGTAGGCTAAATATATATATCATCAACTAAATCAACATTGTTTGTACTGATATATAAGCAGAAATTAATATTTTCTGTCTTACTTTTTAACTTTGAAGACATATGATCAGAATAATCCACTTTAAATAATTTAGCAATATATGCAATATTCCTATTTAATATAAACTATTTTGTAGACATTTTTCAGTTTAACTAATTATTAATCTATTTTAAAAAACACCCACGTCCTTTTCATTTTTTTTGTGCATGTTTGTATCTGTTCCAACCTTTGTTGATACCAATTTGGCAGCAAGTGTCCAGGTTATCATCCTTTTCTCAACTGATGAAAGTGGTTACCTTAGCAACTGAAGCACTGTAGAATCTCTCAAAACACCTGTTCTTTCCCACAGCTGAGATATGTTCACTTGACAACTCCCTTTTCTATCCTGTCTCTTGATTTTATATGTTCAGGTAAATTAGGGTTTGGGAAGATGCTGAGCTTGGATACAAAAATAGTGCAAAATGGAAGTAGTTTCATACTTAAGTCTCATAACCATGGTTAGTAATTAGCATAACAAGCCCCTACTCCTGAATTTCGCCTTGCATATACTCCAAAACTCTTAGCAGTCAGCAATCCACTAAAGTTTGAAAATAGAGCTAGGGCAGTAGGTAGGTAAGTGCAAATGACAACACAGAAGCACCATTGTCACCCTCAGGCTTTTTATTCTGCTAACATTCATAATTCATTGGGCCCATAATATAAAAGGGCAATGTGCCTGACTGCTTGAGAAAATTACTGTCATATTTCAGCTTATAAATTTTTAAAATTATTCATTTTCTTGATTGCATAAAGCCATTCTTCTCTTTTTCTTGGAAATTTAGCTCAACTTGTTCAGATACCCTGCTTGAATTCAGACTCATAAAAGCCATATTTTTAAATACAAATCATCACTCGTTTTCTTTTCCTTAAAATAAGTCCCTAGGTTCCATTTATTTATAGTACACCACTTTAAGGTCTTTCTTAAGCAATTCAATAAATATAGTTTATAGAATCATATTTATTTTTTCTTTATAATAATATTTTGCTTTTCTCATGTATTACTCTCATACAGTCCTCCCAGAACTCCTCTGGCTCTTGTTCATTACTGATCAATGTTTCAGACATAGTGTTTTGATAGTCCCAGATTTTAGGAAGTATGTACAGAAGTTTGCATTTTGACTCTTATGGACGTATTTTAATTTCTTCAAGTTAATCTGAACGTGCATATGAGCAATTGATTTACTTTTCCATAGTCATCCTCAAGCTTTTCTTTCACTCATGATATTGAGTTTTCCATAGTCTAATCCCACAGAAATATATGATTTGAATCCTCTATATTCATCTAGCAAGTTCCTGATATGTAACTTCTGCTTATGCTATTCAAAAAAATAATAATTCCAATGAAGCCATCATTCTTGCAAAATTATGTTATTCAATTTCCAGTGTCACTTTTCAATAATTTTATTGGGGGCTTTTATAGTTCTTATAGCATTCAATATATATTTTACATCAAGCATATTTGTACACATGTTGTCATCTTCATTTCCAAATATTTTCTACTCGAGCCCTTGGTGTAAACTCCTCTTTCCCCCTCTTTCTTTTTTTGAAATCATTCCAGTGGAGGCCCATACAAGTCCCATCATGATCAACACACATGTCAATTGTATGCATACCACATTTGCGCACCTGTTGCCATCATCACACCCGAAGCATCCTTCCTCCACTTAGGCCCCCAGTGTATCAAGTTGACTTTTTCCAAGTACTGATCCTTTTACTTGCTTCCAATTTTCACATTCCTACTATTAATAAATCATTGTTAGATATTTGATTACTTTTATCCTGGAGGAGTTGGTAGAATCCTTTAATTTATTGATCATTGTTTTTAGGGGTTGGTGCAAAAATTTAGCAAAATTGTATTACTTGGTCATCTTATTGTCCTATAAAAATATCCTATCACTATAGCATTGTTATTCAACACCAATCTTGACATGTTTTTCTGACCATTTCTCTTCAATTTGTCATTGAATTGAATTCATCCACTTAATTGAATATATATATATATATTGAGATATTGGCGGATAGTCATCTTTATGTGTTTTAATTCATTTTAATGATTTACAGTTTCTTAGATTCATGGTTCACACATCCTGTGATCTGATAATAAATGCACATTTACAATTGTTTTTCTCATCTTGAGTTGTCTGTCCTCACCACCGCACAAAGGACGCTACTTTTGAAAAGATACACGAAGCACTCTATTCTAAGGAAGCAGCTCTTACCTTGTCAAAATACTGATTAAATGTTAACCAGAAATCCTTTTTTATCTTCTTGCATTATATCAGACAATGTTCAGCTGCAACTCATAATATTTTCAATGGTTAATTTATTAGAAATGCCAGCTTTTCCTTTTCCTTAATCTTAGTCTTGAAACTCCATGGAAACTTTTCCATCATTGTGACACCTCCATTTTAAATACCAGTAGCAAAGTAAACCAGCTGTGGTAGTCATACAACCTTGTGTCAATTTGAGGATAAAGAGGGAAGGGGTACAATCTACTCTGGCAATCATGTCATAGCCAACGAGGCTTCTGTGTGGACATGGCCTTCCCCTAAGGAAGATTTCTAGACAATCCTGTATTTTTTGCTTGGAGAAAAGAGACACTTCTCTTTCTTGGGTGACTCCCTGGAGACAATGCAGCAGACAAGACTCATAAAACTACACGCATGTCCTAAGTTGGAAAAGCCACAAGAACCTACCCAAATGCAACCAGACCTCTGAAGCCAAAGAATCCATATAGAGACCACTTTCAGCACTGAAATGTTTATAATGCTACTGAATCCAAAGATTTTCTACTGACTAGCCTGCATTCAGTGTCAGTGCATGTGTTTCATGAGCCTGAAGAGGACTTTATAGATTGATGTTGGATGTATGGGATACCATCAGACTTATGGGCTCAGACTGGACTGGGCTTCTCTTGTGTATAGACTTCTTTCTCAGACACATATGGGTGTCTATGAATTTGCTTCTCTAGTCTAGCCTGACTAACACACCAGCCTAACAGCAACACCCAGGCTACCACAGTGTGGAAAAAAAATGCTGGTACCAGCATGACTATCGAAAGTGAGTTAGATAGGGACGAAGGGGAAGGGGTTGTCTCCGTGAATGCTTACACTAAACTAAACAAAAATTAGCTGCCCGTGCCACAGTGAGGGGTTGGTACAATAATTAGATGCCTATGGGGAAATCCAGAACTGAGCCTGCTCAGACCTAAGTCACCTAGAATCATGTGACCTGCCATCAGACAAGTGAGTCTATACTCAGTCAATAAGGTCAGCCTTCCCCTTCAACCTTACCTCCCCAGCCAGTGGTGATGGAACAGACCAAGTGGCCCAAGACAACAGAAAGACAGATGAAGCATCTTGAGCTGCAGCTTTAAGAATGGACCTGGTACTTGCTTCCTGACTGTCAACACAGTTTACCAGAAAGTGAAAGTCAGAGCTTCTGCCTATATTCATGTAGGCTCTAGCAACTGTCAGGACCTGTCCAATTAGATTATTGAGTGCCCAGGTCACCAACAGTGGAAGAAGTGGCGACTGCCTGATTGGGTGCCTGCAAGTAAACCCTCCACCTGCCTGCATTCCAGCAGTTCCAAGCAAACCAGAAGGTAGCGGGGCGTAAATAGAGTACAGTGGACTCATAACACCACAGTATTCACAGGGTTTCTCAGAATGTGGAAAAACATGTGACAGTATTCTGGGTTGCACAGTGTCCCCAAGCATCCCAGAGAATCAGTTAAGACGCAGTGACTCTTGATAATTTCCCCTTTTTTTTGCATCATGGAGCAGCCATCTACTGAAGCTGTGGCTTTTCTAAAAAGCTAAGGGTACAGAGGAGGAACATTGGGTTAGGCTCAACTTTATGCAAGATTCGGATCACTCACCTTCTTCTGTTCTCATTGAAAACCTAGAACATTTTCACCCAGAACAACTTCAGCTTCCTTATCACTTAAGACAATATCAACTTTGAATCATAGTATTCATCATTTCATCACATCATCATCACATTTCTTTTCTTATCAAATTCCTTATTCCCATCCTCATCACACTTAATGCATTCCTAATCTTTCTTTACTGATTTTGGGGAGCATATTGAGTTTTCTGACTTGGTATGACTCTCTCCTGCAGAAACATTAACTCCTTTCTTACTTCTGTTAAGGTCTAACTAATTATTCCAGTTTTGTTTGCTAGGATCATGCATAGGCTAGCTTTTTGGCCTATTACAAGGGCGGGAATCTTACAATCCTTGCCTCTTTACAACCATACTTCTTCCAAATCAGATTTGTTTTTCTTTTGAGCAGTTTATAATACTTTCAATGTTATTTTTAAGCACCAGAACTCAAGTACAACAATAAATTACAAAAAAAAAAAACAGCGGTAATGTTATTTAAATTATATGCCAGCTTCGACCTTGAATCTATTCTAGTTTTAGTGACTTTCACATCTTTGGGAAAAAGGAGAAAAATAAAATACTTAGTAAATAGACATCACTTTTAACAGTTCCTATTTCTCTATTCTAATGAGCTCAAATCAGTTACCAGCTTGCATTGTCCACCTCCTGGAGATCCTATGTATGCCTGGGTCAATCTTTATCTGGGCTCTGCTATGTTTGCCATGACTAGGAGTTCTGAAGTAGATTATCAGAGCTTTCTTTCAAGATGATGTAGGGAGACTCAAATCTTCTACCTTTCAGTTTGTGTACTGTAGCAATAGCATTTGCACCACCTTGGACACTCAAAAGGATTCTATTTTGGTAGTTTATTATTATTCCTTTCTATTTTCCTTAATCTCTACTAGGATCTCTACTGAAGAGAATATGTGGAATGGTAACCTAATAGTGATTGTGTTAGTGTGGGTGGACTAAAACAAATTCATAGCCATTCACATATGTAGAAGGAAGCAATTTGTAGACAAGAACAATTGGACATTGAGAATATCCCAGCCTAGTTCAGATCAAGTACATAAGTCAGATATTAACCCAAATGTCCATTAACAATCTATCAAGTCCTCTTCAGACTCATGAAACACATGCAATGATGCCAAATGCATGAAGAATCAAGGCCAGTGGGTGTGAAGTTGTGAGTCTAGTGTGGCATTGTAAGCATCTCAGCGCTGCCATGGGTCTTCACGTGGTTCCTTCAGCTCAAAGCACTGACTGCCTCAGAGCAATTTCATGAGGCCTCTCCTTGAAATGTCTTGTTGCGAGTTTGCTGAGAGAGAAAGTGCATCCCGCCTCCAAGGAAGACATTCAGAATTTCCCAGAATTCTCAAGAGAAGGCCATGCCCACATACAGGTCTCTGGCTATAGAATGACTGACAGGCTAAACTCTACCCTTACACACTTAGTCCATGAATACATACCAGATTATATAACTGTCACAATGATAACTTCTTTAATCTAACCAAGGATATAAGATAATTTATACAAACGAGGATTAGGTTACCATTCCCTATATAAACTTCTATAGCACCTGCTGCAATTTAATCAAGACTACAATGCAACTTATTCACCTCTTGTCTGTCACTTTTTTTGCACTGTGGTGGTTTGTGTGTTACTGTGATGCTGGAAGTTATGCCACTGGTAATTCAAGTGTCAGCAGGGTCACCCAAAATAAATAGGTTTCAAAGAAACTTCCAGACTAAGAACAGACAACAAAGTGGGGCTCAGTTCCTCTCTTCAACGAAAGAGGCCACTGAAAACCTTTTGTACAGCGTATGCATAACTTCAAAGCACGGTCTGATGTGGAAGATCTAATGAAAGATACAGCTGACGGTAGTGCCTTTGATTGGAGAGTGCTTAAATGTGACTGAGAAGGAATGGGTTTCTCTGAGGGGAGTCGAACATGGATATGAGAATTGACTAGCACCTGTGGGAGAGGAGCCTTCAGGAAATTTATTTGCTGATGGGATATCACTCAGTTAAAGAGAAACAGCTGTTAGTATCTGCTATTTACTATAATTGGAATTTGCAAAATTTAAATCCCTGAAAATATGAAGTGGTTAAAAATGAAATGGAACATATAAAGATCTATATCCTAGACATTAGTGAGCTGAAATTGCCTGGTATTGGCCATTTGAGTCAAAGAATCTCATGATCTACAATAATTGAAATAACATAATCATGAGGAATGGTGTGGCATTCATTGTCACAAAGGGCATTGTGAAATCAATCAATAAGTACAATATTATTTGTGATAGGATTATGCCTATCACTTTGAAGAAAACCCAATCAATAAAATATTATTCAAATTTATCCACCAACCAATAAACACAATGATGAAGAAATAGAAGAAATCTACTAAGACTTCAGTCAGATATTGATCAAATATGAAATCAAGATATATTTATGATTCTTGGAATCATAAAAGGAAAAGATAAAACTGGATGTCAGAAACGAATATAAAACTTTATCCGAATAGTAGAGAAGATATGATGAAGTAAAAGAGCAGAACATTGGAATGCAAACAATGAAAACATGAACTAAAAGCTGTAAAATATGAATTTAGTGATAGAAAAGAATATAATTTTGTAAAACTAACAACTCATTCATAGCACTCACATTTTTTCAGCAACTCTAAAGGCAACGATACTCATGGATTTATTCAGATGGATTATTTAGAGATAAAATGGACTATATCTGTGGGAAGTGTCTCTGTAGAAGCTTAAGATCAGCAGCTAAACCAGGCCAAGGGTGACTGTCGAACATATTATAAGTCATTCAGACGTAAGTTTGGTTTCAAGCAGAAGGAAATTAAAACAAATCCACAAAAGCCACAATATAAACTTGAGTCTCTGACTTGATTTTCAAGAACATGTCAAGAACAGATTTGACTCAATGAACATTAATAACAGAATGGTGATACATGGAAGGACATGAACACCATTATTTATGAAGAAGGCATAGAGTCATTAAAAAACGAGGAAAAGATAAAACTGGTTGTCAGAAATGAATATAAAACTTTATCTGAATAGTAGAGAAGTTAAACTAATCAATGATATGATGAAGTAAACGATAAGAATAGAAAATTTCACAAAGCAGTTTAAGGAGACAAGTATTAGAAATAAATGAATAAAACCATGAAATTAGAAAATCAAAAATAAGAACATCCTCATTGTATCTTAAGCTGAAAGATCTGAAGAAAAAGAATCAAGCTCTTATTTGCAATGTTAAAAAAGTCTATGGCCACATATTGAATAATAGGAAAAGCATCAAAAGAAAGTGAAGAACATATACAGTGCTAACAAAAGGTAATAGTGGGTTTCCACCATTTCAAAAGGTAACATTTTAGCAAGAACCAATGGTACTAAAGGAAGAAATTATGCATTTCTGAATGCATTTGTCAAAAACAAGACTCCAAGAATTGATGAAATCATAATTGAAATATTTTAACAAGCTTATGAACCACTGGAAGCACTTACTCATCTATGTCAAGAAAGTTGGAAAACAGCAAATTGACCATTTGACTGTAGGAGATCCATATCTGTACCCATTTCAAAGAAACTTGGCCAAAGAGGACACCTACATTATAGAATAATATGAGTGTTATCACATGCAAGTAAAATTATTCTGAAGGTCCTTTAAAGAAAAGTTGCAGCACACATTGACAGGGAGCTATTCAAGATTCAATAACTTAGATAATAAGACTTAGATATAAGACAACTGACATTTCTAATGTCGAATGGATTTTGGATCAAAGCAGAGAATATAAAAGATGTTTACTTGTGTTGAATATGCCAAGGAATTTGGTTGCATGAATCCTAACAAATTATGGATGACCTTGAGAAGAATGGGAATTTCAGAATACTTGATTGTGATCTTAAAGGACTATACATTGATCAGGAGGCAATTTTTCAAATAGAACGAGGACATACTACATGGTATAAAATAAGAAAAGGTCTGATTCAGAGTTATATCCTCTCACCATAATTATTCCATTTGTATGTTGAGCAAATAATCAGTCTTGGAAAAAAGTCTATCTTGGAAAAATACTATCATAGTGCTCTTGTCAAGATTGTGAACCAGCTGAGTTCTGGTGGCGCAGTGGTTGTGTGCGGGACTGTAGTCCACAGGGTTGATGGTTCAAAACAGCAGCATCTCCCCAGGAGCAAAGCTTGGGCTTCCTACTTCCATCAGGGCAGTGATGTGGAAGGAAAAAAAAAAAGTGAATCTTGTCTTTCATATTTAGGACACATTTTCAGGAAAGACTTGTCCATGGAGATGCTCATTATGTTTGGTTAAGTAGTGAAAAAGGGAAAACCAGGAAGCTTTCAATGAAATGGATTGATACTGAGCTGCAATAATCAACAACAAAATGAAATTAATTCTGAGGATGGTGCAGGGCTAGGCAGTGTTTAGTTTCCTGCGAATAATGTTACTATGCATCAAAGATCATTCAATGGTGGCCAGAAACATAGGGCAACTTCTACTCTTGGTGAATTTTTCCATTTTTATTTTCATTTTCAATATGACAACTGACTGATTGTATGTCTCCTTGAATAATCTTGGCTCCAGACATAGTTTTCTTACTAGAGTTGTGTCTGAGCAGTAAAATGTTCTCTTGTTCAAGATCTATCACTATGGTAACCATGTATTATTTTCTGTTATTTTTTGCCAGAAAAGAGCCTCAGTTTCCAATTAACTGATAAAAATCTATTGTATGCATTAATAGACGCATTCCTCACTTTCTACCCAGGGCTATCAGAGGTACTAAACCTAAATCCTTGAAGGAAGAATGTAAAAGGACTGTAAGTGAATTATTTTGTGTCATGGAGTGAGTAGTCTTATTAAATCCACCCTTTCAATGCATGCATGCGAGCACATACACACACACACACACGCACACACAAAGTTCTTAGACACTTTAAAGCACAAAGTAAAATATTGTCAAGTGTCATGCCATTATAACTAAGCAAGAAACCTCAAAATAATTTCAAACTTTCTATTAATTAAGTTGCCTTGTGAGATTGGGACTTTAGATGTGTAAAATTCCTGTTCTTGAGCTCATTGCCATTCCACCACCTTTTATTTTAGCATTCTTGTGTATGTGATATGCGTGCATTTTAGAAGAGCTCTGCTCACAGAAACTAGCAACAGTAAAGTACATCTGGATATGATGGACATCACTCCTTCTTGAGTAGTACTTCTCCCCAGTTATCTTTCTGCACTCACCACACCTTTTCATTCTAAAATGTCTGAAAACTCTTACAGCACACTTTAGTAAACAATCTAAAAGTGCCATGTGTTCCTTGTCTAGGATTTATAGAATTTAATTTGATAAATCATGATTTTTATTAAATGATGAACTGTGTTAGACTGGATTCTCTTGAGG